>JAQQSK010005987.1:0-14651 GCA_028658325.1 Potorous gilbertii
TCTAACTTGATTTTCAAAATCCTTTTTGAGCCCATTGAATATTTATTTTGGATGTTTGGGATACAGAAGCCTTGACTTCTATGTCTTTCCCTGATGGTAAGCATTGTTCTTCCTCCTCTGAAAGGATGGGAGGAGATACCTGTTCCTAAAGCTTTGAGTTCCAACTTCTCCCCTTCTGCCCCTTTAGTGACCTCTGCTGAGAGGTCTTCCCTTATTTTGTAAGAAGGGTATATGGACTTTTTTTCACCTTTTCTAGGAATGCAGAATGATCATCAAGTCATCTGTGATAACCTATTTCTTCCAGACAAATATACATTGATCATTACCACATGGAGGCAGTTAAGCTTCTCCAATGCCATTAGAATGAAAGGAAGAAACACTTGGAAAAATTCACTTAAAGGATTTTTGACTCGACAGTTTAAGAGAATCTGAATTGCCTTGCCAAGTCATATAGAACCTTCTGAAGGTACAGGGATCAGGCAACTCAGTGCCAAGAGAACAATCAATCAATCGATTAATCAATATACATTAATCAAGTGCTAAGTATACAAAAAAGTAAAAGACAATACCAGTCTTCCAGGAGCTGACCATCTAAAAGTGGAAACAAGATAAAACAGATATATACAAAGCAAACTATACCCAGGATAATTAGGAAATAAGAGGGAAAGCAATGGAATTAAATGAGGTTGGGGAGACTTCCAGCAGAAGGTGGGATTTTAGTTGGAACTTGAAGGAAGTCATGGAGTTGGGAAGTCGGAATGGAGGAGGAAGAGCATTCCAGGCATGGGGTCCAGCCAAAGATTATGCCTGAAGACAAGAGATGAAGTGTCTTGTTTGGGAACATCCAGAAGAACCAGAGAAGGTTAACCAGGACTTTAACTGACAAAATTCTGCCTTATGTAGTAATTCTTCCTGGGAGATAAATCTAAGAAACTGCGGGACTGGAGAACTGCCTGTCTTTCTAAGGTGACATTAACTTGCAATAGACACTGTTCTAATAGGAGGCAGAATATTGGTCCCTGGCTTACAGGGAGATAATATTAAAATTCTTGATTAGCAGAAGAAAAACTTTTTTTTCTAGGTGAAGAGGGTCAGTTTTTGAGTTGGAAACAGATCGAGAGTCACGTAAGATAAAGGAGTCTTGTTGCTGTATTCCACACAGCTGCCAAAGTGACTCTCTGAAAGTTCACGTCTGACCAAGTCATTACCCTGTTCAACAAACTTCAGTATCTCCTTACTTACTCTAGGATCAATACTAATTCAATTTTTATTTCATTTAAAAAAATTTCTATTTATTGTGCTAGTTTTATAATGTACATCGTTATTAGCATAGTAGTAAATGTGTATCATTTATTATTTATATGTTATATAATTATACATGTGTGCATATATGTTTATATGCATAGTTATATTCATATATTACATAAATTACAAATAAGTAGATATACACATAATCTTTTTTTTGGTTAATGGGTTATACAAGTGAAAATATGACTGGAGACCAATGGAAGAAATTTTTTTAAAGATCTTTTCCAGATCTAAAAATCCAGTTATTTTATGAATGCAAAAGATTGTTGCTAGTAACACAAGCTAATATTTGTAGCCAGGAAGACCAATTAGCAAGTGTGTTAATCAGGGTCTTGTTTGCATTTCTATTATCAACTCTAATCATTCATGTGTTGGAACTCAAATTTTCTGCCTTCATTACAGTTATTAGCACTTGTCAGTGGATGCTAATGTGTTAAATTTCTACAAGTACTTTAGACTTTCATACCTTGCATTTCATAGTAAGGACTGTATCTCAGTCAACAACTTCAATTGAATTAAATAAGTATGTATTTAGTGCCTACTACTGATATTGATCAAATCATAAGTACTTAAGCAAACAAACTATTATCCTTTGCAACAAAATTACAAATAAAAATCTGCTTTAGAGTTTCTCCTGCTACAGATATGGTCCTCTTCATTTGTATTTATTCATGATTTCCTACTAAATGTACCACTAAAATTGGCGTAGATGAAAGGGAGTAACTGTGGTGACATTATTTTAACAGTCATAGCAGTGCCTTAAAGCATAATTTCCTCTGTGGGTTGCTGTGCCTGTATTACATAGGGATGCTTCTTAAGACTGGATAAGAACAACTGAGATTGCATGAAAAGTACTTAACTCTGCTATTTTCTTTTTTCCACTTGGTTCTCTCTTTCTCTCTCTCTCTCTCTCTCTCTCTCTCTCTCTCTCTCTCTGCACTCGTGTGCCCACACGTACATATCTACACATACTTGCGTCTTTTTCCTTCCCATTAAGAGGGACAAGATTTCACTTATGAAAAGTACTCCCTCCCCAGTACAATTAAATAAATACTAGTTTTAAGTATAAAACTCAGCAACTGTGAAATGATGTGCCTTTCATTCCTCTTTTTTCTCTTAATATTTTACTCTTGATTTTTAAATATCACTATCACTTCCCAATGGACTTCTATGTCATCTCCTACTATAGAATCTTTCCTTGTAACAAAAACATAAGAGTTATGTAGAACAAATGAACTCACTGGACATGCCCACCAATGTGTACTTTGTTCTGCACTTAGAGTCCACTACTGATCACCTGAGAGAAAGGGAACATGCTTCACTTGTCGACCTCTGGAGCCAAAAGTTCATTGGTCAGAATTCTGGTGTTTTTCAATTTTGTTTTCCTTTCCATTATTTTATAAATTATCTTAATGTTTCTGCTTCCTTTATACTGCATCAGTTCATATCATTCTTTCCAAGTTTTTCTAAATTCTTCAAAATTGTTATTTCTTATAGTGCAATAATATTCTCTTATAGTCATGCTAAGATTCTCAAACTTTTTGGTCTCAAGAACCTAACCTGCAGTGGATAGAGCACTGGACTTGGAATCAGGAAGATCCAAGTTAAAATCCGACCTTAGACTCTTATTAGCTGAGTAAGTCACTTAACCTCTGTTTGCCTCAGTTTCCTCATTCTAAAATGGGGATAATGACAATACCTACCTCACAGGGTTGTGTAAGGATCAATGAGATCTTTGCAAGGAGTTTAGCAAAGCACACAATGGACATTTAACAAATACTTGTTTTCTTCCTTCCTTTACAATCTTAAAAATTATTGAGGATACCCAAGAACTATTGTTTGCACGAGTTATACCTATTAATATTTACTGTATTAGAAGCTGAAATGTTTTTTACATTATGAAAAAGTTTTGATCTTGTGGACCCCCTTGCTGTTAGTTGTGTCTGACTCTTCATGACTGTATTTGGGATTTTCTTGGCAAGCACACTGGAGTAGTTTGCCGTATCCTTTTCCAGTTCATCTTACAGATGAGGAAACTGAGGCACACAAGGTTAAGTGACTTGCCCAGGGTCACATAGATAGTAATTATTTGAGGCTAGATTTGAACTCAGGTCTTCCTAATTCCAGGGCTAGCACTCTGCCCACTGTGCCACCTAGATGGGGGAGGAGGGGAGGTGCTACATTACAGTTTAAGAGCTGCTGGTATAGCACAGTATGTTTGGTAATTAATCAATAAATAATGACCCACTTCTAGCTCTTTGCTACTACAAGAAGTAAGATACACTATTGTTGAATATACACCTTCTCATTTGTTTTTGCCATCTGTGGAATATACACCCAATAGTAGGTCAAAAGGCATGTTCATTATTTTGGTGACTTGTCTATCATGTCTCAAATTATTTTCCAGAATGGTTATACTAATCCACATGTTGTTCCATGACCAAAATTAATGCAACTAAAATTAGAAGAAAAATTATAAGTGGAGCAGCAGGAAAAATCTTTGCAGCAAAAATATTTTGCCATTTTTTGATAGTCACAGTGTATTGGGAATTGATACAATGACATTAGCATGCTAAATCTCCTTCGCTCCTATATATGTGCACATATGTGAACGTATTTATACAGGCATAATGTATATGTATTCATGCAAGTATATGTGTATATACAGACATATAGACACATCCATACACACGTATATACACATACAAACACACACTGCCCTCATAGTCAGATGGTCTGGGTTCAAGTCTTGCCTTCAACATATACTATCTCTGAGTCCTGGTCATATGTAGTCTGGACCTAGATTTTATTGATATCAATAAATCAATGAGTAAATCAGTAGTCAAATCAATGAGGAAGCTCTGCTTGCTAATGAAGATATTCAACTGATGGTTCCAAGGGGTGCATTGTGGCACTAAGAGGTTAACTGATTTGCTTAGGTCCACACAACAAGTAAAAGTCAGAGACAAGATAAGACCCAGGTTGTCCTGAGTCTGAGGTCTGCCTTATACCCACAAGGTCACCATATTATTCTGGTTCTCATGGTACTCTCTCTCTATGCATATATGTTTGTATATACATAGTCATGCATATGCATATATAATTTGTGTGTATGTACACATATATGTATATGAGTGGGTATATGTAACAACCATTAAATACAGCTTATTGTTTTGAATATGATATTCTTAAGTGATCAGTCAATTTAATTTAATAAATGACCTAGTCTGTAAATGTGTGCTTTCTGGTCATCTCAGATACAGGTTATTTATAATATTGATAAAAACTTTCATGGATCATCAATAAAGATCTGGAAGGTATCAGAAAACCATCTAATTCAAACTCATCATTTTATAGATGAGGCATTTAGGAGCAAGGAGGTGAAGGGCCTTGGCCAAGGTCACTAGGAACCTTCAGAACTATGATTTGAGCCAAGGTGTGTTGTCTATAGACCCAGGCCACTTTCCATTCCACTATGGTTTCCTCTTTTTACTTTGAGCTAAAGAGCTCAAGTGAATGGCTCTTAAATCAGAATAGTGCACACCAGCTAAATACCCTGGAGTTATCCCAAATCCAAATTATGCTCTTTAAATGTCAGAAAGTGGGGAATGAGAAGCTCTAGGAAAGATGTTTCCCCTAGCAGTTGTATGCTATAAATGTTGGACTAAAAAGTCATTAGCTGAATGAAAAACAAATTGTAGATGCACATCTTACTTAGTCATTTTCATGCAGCCCTGACAACCAGAGGCAAAAGAATGTACTTCTAGGGTTCTGTAATCTTTCTCTTTCTTACTTTCATGGACCAGAAATAATTGGAACTGTGAATCTGAAATGCAGATATAGAAAATCAACCCTTTATTTGATGTCCTTTTCTGCTTCTCATGTATTTATTTGTGTGTATTTTTTTAATCTCATCAAATATTATCTGGGTGCTAAAAATCAAAAAGGAGAAGAAAAAATGAGGGAAAGTAATGTGAAAAATTGACTCATTATCACTATACTGTGTGCCTGATTGGACATGTGTGATTGGCTCATTAGACTCTGTAGTGGCTTTGCACTTCCCCGTAGACATCAAAAGGAAATGTGAAGCAAACAAACAAAAAAAAGAGTGTATAGGAAAACATATTATTTATGTATGCAAACAGAAACACAGTTTGCAAGAATTTCTGGCTATTTATCTTAAGGTAGATGCCTGTGTTAAAGTGGATTTAAATATCCAGGAAATTTGATGGGTTGTTTTTCATAGCAATTGTCATTTGGTGAAAAAAAAGAAAAGGAAAAGGTTAGATCATACCCCTGGCCTGTTTTTATCTCCATCTCCCTTCCTACAACCAAAGAGAGGTACATTTTATCATATAGGATGGAGCAGAACCTTCCATTGATTTTAAATAATTTTAAATATTTTCCCTAACTTTATTGAGAATTGATGTAAGTCAAAAATGCTAAGACAACAACAACAAAAACCACAGGTCTTCCACTGGTTCTAACAGCGATATAAGTTTACCTTGGAGTTCTTTTTACACGGTAGTGAGGCTGTGAAAATTCTAATGACTTTGTAGTCACATAAGGCTCTAACACTCTATGCTTTTATAATCTAGGCTCTGCCACTTGATCTCTCCCACTTGATCACTGAATTGCTATAATATTGGGTCAAAGTTTCATCTGGTCTGCTATGGGAGAGTTTCTTTGCTCCTTTAAGATTTTCCAAGAATGTATGGCATAATTCAAAATGTGCTATAGTAAAAACTTAATTTCCATATTAAGATACATCTGTAGGAACCAAATGAAGACTGAAAACATTTGATGTGTATTAGATGATTTCGTCTTTAAGAATATAGTTTAAAAAAGACTCAAAATTGTAAGTATTCAAATTTGCACGTCATGTTTATTTATTCATTATTTATTTATTATACACATTCCTGTGCAAAATGGTGCCCATTCTCGATAAATTTTTTTTATTTTCCAGAAAAATCATACCAAATAATCCACATTTAATAAATAAAAAATTCATCATAAAGCAGTTTTGTAAAATGTAAACTTTTAATAGACTTTTTAAAACTTAAAAACATCAAATCCTCACTGATCTCATGCTCAACACTCCTGGTTTTTTTTTTCTTTTTTGGTCAAAACATTGAGTACATTCTCTCACCTGGATTCTCTCAGGCTACCCTCTCTTTCTCTTAGTCAGATGGCTGTTAGGCAGTCAGTCCCTATCAGCTGGGCTAATTACATGCATGTAAACCCTCTATTTCCCTGTGAAAATTGGGTAATTTTGTGCTCAGCGAACCAATTTGCATGTAGAAATGTAGGTTTGGAATTTTAGTGTGAATTTTCACTGTCTCTTCAGGAAAATTTTCTTTTCATATTGAAGCCAACTTAACTTTCTTCAAGTCAAGTCTCTCAATCAAATAACGATAGGGGAACAATGACACCCCTGAAAAAAAAGGAAACTCACAAATCCCTCACAATTTAATATTCAACGAGTCCTGAACATATTGGCCTAGAACTGGTAAAAGCCCAGTTTGGGAGTTGAATATCTGAAATGTTTTAATTCAGGAAAGGACAATGTGGAAAAAGAAAAATTAGAGGCTTGAACATAGAGCCTACTCCTGATGACTGGAAAGGCTCATTACATAAAAACAGGAAGTTGTCAGAGAAATGTGAAACATTATATCAACTAAAAGGAAAATGCTATCATCATACATGCAAATTAAATTCAATAAAGATTTATTAAGAGCCTACTCTGTGCCAGACACTACTCTATGTTCTAGGGATACAGTAGAGAAAAATGAAACCCTATCTGTCCATAAGGAGCTTGCATTCTCCTCCAAAGAAACAAAACCTACTGAGAATAATTAAATACAAAATAAATAACAATTTCAGGGACAGTAGTCCTAACAATCGGAAGCTTCATGTAGCAAGTGGCATTTGAGACGAAGTTGAAAAGTCACCAATGATTCCAAGAGTCAGAAGTGAGGAAGGAAAGAATTCCAGGCATGGGACATGACTTCTGCAAAGTCTCAGAGTTGGTGAGTGATATGTCACTTACCAACTGCAAGTAGTCCAGTTTGAGTGGAATTTAGTATATGCTAGGGAATAATGTAAAATCAGTCTGAAAAGGTAGGTTAGATTTTAAGTCAGGGATTTTAAATGCCCGACTAAGGTAGCGGCTCATACTTTTTTCAGATATAGGAACCCCTACCTGATGGGACTTATACTAAATGATGCAAGAGCTTTGTCCTCCAGTCCAACCCCAAATTAATGTAGCTAATAAGATGTTTTGTGCCTTGATACCTTTATCAGAGAAGAACAGCTCTTTGATTGGGTATAATAATCAATCAAAAGTAAAAATGAAGTGCAAAAAGGAGTGAAGAATTTTGAACCATTAGATGATATCAGATAACACTACAGAGGATACATTTGGATTGGTTGAAAAAATAGACACATCTCTGGGCCTTTGTATATGAGAGAAAAAATTCCATTGGGTTGTCAGTCAAATTTCAGGAGCACTTTTAAGAGGCAGATCTTTGCAGTCATAGCCAGAGGGCAACAAGTATATGTGTGTGAGGAGACTTCTATCCCCTTCCAACAACTGACCAGAAGGAGAGCTTGTGAACTTTGAAATATCAGAAGGTTTGGACTCCCCCTCAGTGATAGGTGTAACATCTCCGAAATAGTAGTGGCTGATGACAGAAGATCCATGGGCAGCTAAGAGAAATGTCAAAGACTAACTAGACACACTGAAGAAATGAAATTTCAGGACTCTCTAAAGGCACTGATTTTTGAAGTTCATCAGGGAGCTCAACCTGAGGGAAATTTTATGAGAATTCCACAAAAGGAGAAAACTTCTAATAAACAAGAATTATGAATTACCCTTTGCCACATGTACTCTCTAAGCTTGATTCCACTTTCCCCAGGAACCTTATGTATCAGTCAATAACTGAATAAGCATTAATTAAATTCAAGGCCCTGTGCTAATCACAAAGACAGTCCCTGTCCCCAAGGACTTTACAATTGAATTGGAGAGATAAGATGCTTGTGTGGTAGAATGGGCTCTAGTTTGTGGGTGAAGATGTTTTGTACCAATGAGTCTTATTATGCCAGTTCAATAAATACCCTTTTCTAAAATTTAATTAGCTCTGGTTGTCTAATTGAAAAGCACTAGGGGTACAAAATGAGACCTTTTTTTGGACTTGACCAATGTGGAAATTTGGTAAATTTGATTATGCATATTTTTGAGAACTTTAATCTTTTTAATGGAAATTGATTATACCTTAATAAATAGTAGATTATTTGAGACTAATTTGTGAGTTATTTCTGAATTAGCTGTCTGTGTAGTCTGATGTGTGGCCTTTTGAGAACAGTAAACATTAATACAATATGAAAAGAAAAATGAAAACATTGTTTTTGTTGTAATTTCACTGAGGTAGGGAACTGTCAATGAGGGAATTCCCTCTGATTATGCAGCTTGGTAATGTCTTTACAATTTAGTTTTAGAGCAGAAGTTCTTAATCTGAAGTTTGTTGATTCATTGTTCCTGTTTTAATATGATAATATGTATACTTTATTTTATATTTTTTAGTACGTAAATAGCTTTTTACTTCTATTTTAAATAATATTTTATCTTTTCCCCAATTACATGTCAAGACAATTTTTAGTATTCATTTTCACAAGATTTTGAGTTCCAAATTTTTCCCTCCCTGCCTCTCCTTCCCTCTTTCAAAAATGGTTTGGGAATTTGATGTAGATTATACATGTGCTACTATTAAAAATATATTTGCCATATTCATCACAGTAATAAAAGAAGAAACAAGTCAAAAGGAAAAAAATGAAAAAAAGAATAAAGTAAAAAAAATGCTTTGATCTTCATTCAGTTCATCAGTTCTTTATCTGGATGTGGATAGCATTTTCCTTCATGAGTCATTTGTGCTTCTCTTGGATCATTGTTTTACTGAGAAGAACTGAATTATCTAATTTGTGTCCTATTGTTTTCATAGTAATTTTTGTCAAATAGTGAGTTCTTAGCCCAAAGGCTAGTCTTTGGGTTTATCAAGCACTAGGCTGCTATAGTCACTGAGTACTGTGTCCTCTGTACCATACTATTTCACTGATTCTGCACTCTATCATTTAGCCAGTACCAAACAATTTTTGATGATTATTGTTTTATAAAATAGTTTAAGATCTGGTATTGCACAACTACATTCCTTTGTATTTTTTCCCCTTAATACTCTCTTATACTTACTTATACTTATACTTATACTTAATACTTATACTTATACATATATATACTTATAATACTTATACTTAATACTTAATACTCAATACTCAATACTCTCAAATACTTTTGATGTTCTGGATGAATTTTGTTATTTTTTTCTAGCTCCATCAAGTAATATTTTGGTAATTTGATTGGCGTGGCACTGAACAAGTGAGTTAGCTTAGCCAGAGTTGTCATTTTTATTACATTGGCTAGCCCTACCCATGACAATTGACACTTTTCCCAGTTGTTTAGATCTGACTTTATTTGTGTGAAAAATGATTTGTAATTGTGTTCACATAGTTCCTGGGTTTACTTTGGTGGGTAGACTCCCAAGTATTTTATATTGTTTACAGTTATTTTAAATGGAATTTCTCTTTCTATCTCTTGCTACTGGGCTTTGTTGGCCATATAAAGAAATGATAACGATTCATGTGGGTTTATCTTATATCATGCAATTACGCTAAAGTTGTTAATTTTGTCAAGTAGTTTTTTCAGTTGATTCTATAGGGTTCTCTATGCCATCATATCATCTGCAGAGTGCTAGTTTTATTTCTTCATTGACTCTTTTAATTCCTTCTCTTTCTTCTTTTATTATTATAGCTAACATTTCTGATACTATATTGAATAACAGTGGTGATAATGGGCATCCTTGTTTATTGAGAAGGCTTCTAGCTTATCCTTAATTACAGATAATATTTTCTGATAGATAGTTTGCTGATAGTATTTAGATAGATACTCCTTATCATTTTAAGGGATGGTTCTTTTATTCCTATGCTCTCTGTTTTTAATAGGAATGGGTGCTATATTTTGTGAAAAAGCTTTTTTAGCATCTATGGAGATAGTCATATGATCTATTGGTTTTATTATTTATATAGTCAATTATATTAATAGGTTTCCTAATATTAAAGCAATCCTGCATTCCTGGTATAAATTTCTCCTGGTCATGATGTATAATCCTTGTGATTTATTGCTATAATTGCCTTCCTAGTATTCGGTTCAAAATTTCTGTATTGATATTCCTTACGGAAATTGGTCTATAATTTTATTTTTTCTATTTTAGCTGGTTTAGGTATCAGTTTAGTAGGACTCCTTCTTTGCCTATATTTCCAAATATTTGATACAGTATTGGATTTAGCTGTGCTTTAAATGTTTGGTAGAATTCACTTGTGAACTCATCTGGCCCTGGGGATTTTTTCTTAGGGAGTTCATTAATGACTTGTTCAATTTCTTTGTCAAAGATAGAGTTATTTAGGCATTCTATTTCCTGATCTGTTAATCTAGGTAATTTGTACTTTCATAAATATTCATTGATTTAGCTCAGATTGTCAGATTTATTGGCATATAATTGGGCAAAACCTATCCTGATTGCTTTAATTTCTTTTTTTTTTAGTTTTCAACATTCACTTTTATAAAATTTTGAGCTACAATTTTTTTCTCTCTCCTTCTGTCCTCTCCCCACTCCCCAAGACAGTAGGTAATCTGATATAGATTGTGCATGTACAATTACATTAAACATATTTTCACATTAGTCATGTTGTGAAAGAAGAATCAGAACAAAAGGGAAAAATCATGAGAAAGAAAAAGCCAAAAAAAGTGCAAATGGCATGATTTGATCTACATTCAGACTCTGTAGTTCTTCCTCTGGGTGTGGATAGATTGCTTTAATTTCTTCTTCATTGGTGGTGATTTCAAGCTTTTCATTTTTAATACTGAATATTTGCTTTTCTTCTTTCTTTGTTTAAAAATCAAATTTACCAGTGGCTTATCTATCTTATTGGTTTTTTCCCTTCATAAAACCAGCTCCTACATTTATTTATTAGCTCAATAGTTTTTATCTTTTACTTTTCACATTACTCTCACCTTTGGTTTTTCAAGATTTCTAATTTGGTATTCAATTGGAGATTTTAATTTGTTCTTTTTCTATTTTTTTTAGTTGTATGCCCACTTCACTGATCTGTTTTTTCTCTGTTTCATTGATGTAAGAATTTAGAGAAATAAATTATCCACCAAGTACTACTTTGACTGCATCTCATAAATTTTGGTATGTTGTCTCATTGTTTTCATTCTCTTTACTGAAATTATTGATTGTGAATATGATTTGTTCTTTGCTGAACTTATTCTTCGGGATTTGATTATTGAGTTTCCAATTAATTTTTAATCTCTCTTTCCACTGCTTTTTGTTGAATATAATTTTTATTACATTATTATTTGAAAAGAATATTTAGTATTTCTCTCTTTCTACACTTGATTTTGAGGTTTTTATGCTCTAATTCATGGCTAATTTTGTGTAGGTGTCTTGTGCTGCTGAGAAAAAGGTAAATTTTTTTCTGTTTCTATTCAATTTTCTCCAAGGATCTGTCATATCCAACTTTCTAATGTTCTATTTACCTCCTTAGCATCTTTCTTGTTTAATTTTTGGTTGGATTTATTGAGTTCTGAGAGAGGACAGTTGAGGTCCCCACTAGTATAGTTTTGTTCTCTATTTCTTCCTGTAACTCACTTAACTTCTCCTTTAAGAACTTGGATGCTATACCTCTTGGTGCATTTATGTTTAGTATTGATTCATTTCTATGGTAGCTTTTAGCAAGATGTAGTTTCTCCCCTATCTCTTTTAATTAGGTCTATTTTTGCTTTTGCATTGTCTGATATCAGGATTTCTACCCCTGCTTTTTTTCTTACTTCAACTATGCATTATAGATTCTGCTCCAGCTCCTTGCCTTTAGTCTGTGTGTATCTCTCTGTCTCCAGTATGAATCTTGTAAACAACATATTATAGAATTCTGATTTTTGATCCACTCTATCTGCTTTTATTTGATAGGAGAATTTATCCCATTCACATTCACAGTTACGATGACTAACTGTACATTTCCCTCCATCCTATTTTCCTTCTTTTTGTCCTCTGTTTCCTTTCACACTTTCCCTCTCCACCAGTGTTTTGCTTCTGTCTACCACCAATCTTGATTTGCTCTCCCCCCTGTCAGCCTCCCCCCCCTCCCCTTAATTTCCTCCCCTCCTACTTCCTTGTTGGGTAAGATAGATTTCTATATTTAACTGATTGTGTATATTATTCCCTCTTCAAGCCAATACCAATAAGAGTAAGCCATGATCTTCACCTATCTTCCCCTCTACTATAATAGGTTTTTTGCATATGTTGATGTGAAATAATTCACCCCATTTACCTCTTTCTTCCTTTTGCACCTACTGTACTCCTCTTTCTCTTCCCTTTATTTGTTATATCATTCTCTTAAATTCACTTTATACCCATAACCTCTGTCTATGTATATTCTTTTTAGTTGGAGTAGTGATGGTTCTGGCAATGTGTGCATCAACCTCATTATTAATGTGTACATTCCTGGAAAGTATACTATCAAAGTAAGTGAACTTATCCACAGCATTCAAAACTTCTCCATTTTCTGTAACCAATTGCTCCACATATGGATGGTGTAGTGCTGGCTGATGGAGAACCTGTGTTTTCTTGGTGTCATTTGGAGCTCAGTGTTTGGGAGGCTCCAAAGGAAAGTAAGAGAGAGAAGAGGGGTTAGACTGACTGCCAAACTGAAGGTCTACAGAACCATTGTGCTGAACTCAGTGATGTATGCCTGTGAAACCTGGACAGTATACCATGGCCATGCCAGGAAACTGAATTGCTTCCATTTGAATTGCCTTAGGAAGATTCTGAAAATCACCCAGCAGGATAAGGTAGCAGACACTGAGGTCCTTACTTGAAATAAACTTCCAAGCATTCCCTCTCTGCTTCAAAGAGCACAACTCCGATGGGCTGGCCATGCTGTCTGAATGCGAAACATATGCTTGCTAAAAAAACTATTTTATGGAGAACTCACACAGGGTAAGTGGTCACGTGGTGGTCAGAAGAAGTGATACAAGGACACTTTCAAGGTCTTGTTTAAGAACTTTGGAATTGATTGTGTGACAATGGAAGACACTGGCACAGGACCACTCAGCGTGGTGTGCCCACATCAGAGAAGGTGCTATGCTCTATGAGCAAAGCAGAACTTAAACAACTCAAAGGAAACA
Organism: Potorous gilbertii; assembly: GCA_028658325.1. Classification (NCBI taxonomy): domain Eukaryota; kingdom Metazoa; phylum Chordata; class Mammalia; order Diprotodontia; family Potoroidae; genus Potorous; species Potorous gilbertii. Next base: position 13,604 of record JAQQSK010005987.1, read on the forward strand.
CAAGATGAACAAATTTAGAGTATTCACCCCAAATGTTCACACAGACTATTTGTGACTGATCTGTGGTAGAGCACTCTGAGCTTGTATTGGTCTGATCAGTCACACTTGGACACATTGAATCTTGACTATAGCACAGTGATGTCATTTTGGTCCTCTTCAAGACTGAAGGACAACAGCCAACCAACTATTGCTGGTACAATTTTTAAGAATTACAAGTATCATCATTTACAAGTATACATCATTTAAGGATGTAAACAGTTTAGCTCTATCCAATCCCTGATGTTTTCTTTTCCCTTTTTGTCTATTTATACTTCTCTTGGGTCTTGATATTGGAAGATAAATTTTTGGTTTAATTCTGGTCGTCTTAAGGAAGCTTGAAAACCTTCTATTTCATTGAATGACCATTTCCCCCCTTTATGTATTATGCTTAATTTTGCCAGGTAGGTGATTCTTGGTTGTAGTCCTATCTCCTCTGTCCTGCAATGTCATGCTCCATGACCTCAAACCTTTTAATTTCTGCAGCTGCTAAGTCCTATGTAATCCTGATTATAGATACCCAATATATGATTTCTTTCTTTCTGGCCACTTACAGTATATTTTCCTTGACCTGAGAGTTCTGAAATTTGTCTGTAATGTATCTTGTAGTTTTTATTTTAGGATTTCTTTCCTGAAGTGATCAGGGGCTTCTTTCCATACACATTTTGCTCTTTGGTTCCAGGATAGCAGGGCAGTTTTCCAAAATAATTTTTTGATAGATGTTGTCCAGGTCCTCTTTTTGATTATAGTTTTTTGTTAGTCCAATGATTCTGATATTGTCTCTCCTGTAACTATTTTCTAAGTCAGTTGTTTTTTTCCACAAGGTATTTTACATATTCTTCTATTTTTTCTTTCTTTTGAATTTGTTTGATGGATTCTTGATGTCTTATAGAGTCATTAGCTTCCAGTTGACCTAACTTGTTTTTATTTTCTTTTTTTTAAAATACAAATTTATTTGACTTTTTACATTCATTTTCACAAAATTTTGGGTTCCAAATTTTCTCCCCATTTG
>JAQQSK010005988.1:0-14651 GCA_028658325.1 Potorous gilbertii
TCCTACATCCTCTCCAACATTTATCATTTTCCTGTTCTGTCATGTTTGCCAATCTTATAGGTGTGATGTGGTACCTCAGAGTTGTTTTGATTTGCATCTCTCTAATCAAAAGTGATTTAGAGCATTTTTTCATATGATTATAGATATCTTTAATTTCTTCCACTGAAAATTGTCTGTTCACATTCTTTGACCATTTATCAATTGGGACCCAGTGTCTTTTTCTTATCCTGTGTGACTGGTTCAGGTTTTGTATATATTTTGTATATGGAATCTACCTGATATGTGGGAATCCTATTTGTTCTGTAACAACTGTTTAATTATTTTTTATCCTGTGTTTATATCTGTTCTTGGTCATGGGAATTATTACTTTTAAAGGGCTAATTATGTGAGAGAATTGTGGAAATAGAAATGGCAGTTTCGTTAGCAAAGAAGTCTCTGGTACAGAAAGCCAAATTTTATAATGTTAAAACTGCATATCAGTGGATAACCAACTATTGAAAATGCTGGTGAGGGATGGGTAGTTAATTCAGAAAAAATACCTTCAGTTATATTAAACAAAATTTTTAAAGTGTCTTCTGAATGCAAGACAGTCTCAAAATTCGTTGTTAATTAGAAATAACATTTTAAATCAGAGACCTACTGCCCTGTTTAAAAAAATTGCTTAGCACCCCCTTAGAAATCTTTAACCCTTTAACAAGGTTGTTTTTAAATTTGCATGTCATTTCAAGAAATATAAAATATATTTTAAAATTATGCATCTTAAATTTAATAATTTATTGTGAATTTGTTTTTTCCTGCATTGAGATTTTGATGATGCAATACTGCATCATGTAAATGTATACTATCATATTGTAAATAAGTCATTTCCCCCACATTTTCCTGCTTATGTGTACTGGACTTCCCAACAATTCTCCTGCCCCCATTTGCTTGTTAAGACCTGTCAGTGGACTTGACTACTGATTAATTAGTTATAACTTGCCTTTTGTATGTTTTTTTTGGAAAATAATGTAGTTACTTCAACTTTAACTCTTATTTCACAACAGATGAAACATGTGCTAATATTTTTTCAGAATTTTCTCCACTACCCTCTCATTTTTATTCAGTGGCCCCCAATCACACTTGAGGCTACTACTACTGCCCTCTTGAATAATTCAAGTGTTCCCCAGCGTAGGGGTATCACCCACTTTGGGAGTCACTGTATAAATAAGTTGCAGTTTGGAAGAAGTTTAGCATAATATAACCATGTATAAACTTAATTTCGGTATTAGACTTTTTTTGGTCAAAAGTTTGCAATATTTGGCTCAACACTAGATAAATACAATCTAAAATCTAGTTCCATGTAAAATAGATTTCTACATTTTGATCCAAAAGAAGAACAAAGTAGAAATGCTTGCTTATAGAAATGTGTGTTGGGAGATGTTAGAATTTTACATTGTCTTTTTGCTGAGCAATGGAAAATGATTTATTTTTAGGCACCTAACAGATCCATGAAAATGAAATAGCTCTTCATGATATAAAATATTTTACTTTTCTATTGGCAAGTGACAAGTGCTGTATTAAATGATAAAGGTACTTTTAAAGTTTCATATACTGCTTTACTTTTAACAATATTTGCATATAAACTAATCTTTATGAGGAAAGAATCTCTTTAGATTGTTTTTTTCTGCTTTTGTTGTATGCCGTAACATCCTGACAGAGACCCTACTGAATGACTGGCCAGTTTTGCCAATCAGTTCATTTGAAAATCTGCCAGATAGAAGAATAGTAACATAAATGGAGGATAAGTTTAAATTGAAAAATAACCTTAATCCTTCAGTAACAAGATTTGTTTTTGCAGGACATTTGTGAGGGTCTGTGATGATTTCTCGATGACTTATAATGTGAATGCCCAGTGATCATGGTTTTCAAACAGTCTGAATGATGTACCACCTGTGTTTTCTTGGTGTTAATTGTTAGACCAAAATTAGAACAGGCAAGAATGCAGATATTTGTAAACAGCTTGATTACATGATTACACAGTGGATGAAGTATGATTGTGGGGTAATGGAAGTTAGGGGATTTCTCTGGTGTAGCATGCAGAATGAAAATGAGGGCATGTTCATGTGTCTGGCCATCTGTTGGATTTGCCACTAGAATGTTGAACTCTTAGGATAGTTTGGAAACAATTTGATGACAGGTTGAGAAAATTGCAAAAATACATTGTGCTTAGTCAGAAGTGGTCTGAGTTTAATGTAATCATTGCAGGAACACCAACATTGTTTTGCAAGTGATCATAATGTTTTCATTTAGTTACTATAATGTTTCAAACATGTACATACTTGTCACAGGAAAAATACACTTACAAAATAATTAGGCTGTCATTTACTGCTTAAGGAATCATCGTAAAATTTTTAGCCCAAACCCACTTGGACTATTGTGAACACCCAAATGGAAAACACTGGCTCAGAGACTTGAAACTGGAAAAGAAGCTATCAAGTTGAACCCTTTAATATTACAGATAAAGAGATTGAAGCAAAGAGAAGTTAAGTGACTTAATTGCTCTGGGTTACATATTAAATATCTGAGACAAGACTTGGACTCAGATCAGGCTAAAGTCCAGTGCTTTATCCACCCCATAATCTAATTACTGAACTTTTAGCCTACATTCTAATTCTATGAGGGATTCACCCTTCATCTGTATGTAGATGGAGTGAAACAGGGGTGGGTGCTTGCTCCCATGCTTTTTTAGCATGATGTGTTCAGCCATGTTGTCAAATGCTTTCAATGAGGATGAGCATGGCATCAAAGTCAGCTGTTGATGGTACTGATGGTAAATTTTTCAGTTTGAAAAGGCTGCAAGCCAAGACCAAAGTGGAGCGAATGTTGGGTGCATGATTTCTGCTTGTAGATGATTGCGCGCTCAGTGCAGCCTCTGAAACTGAGATGCAACAGAATATGGATCAATTCTCTGCTGCCTGTGCTAGTTTTGGCCTAACAGTTAACACCAAGAAACCACAGATGCTTCATCAGCCACCACCACGCCATCCATATTTGGAATCATCAGTTACAACAAATGGAGAAGTTTTGAATGCTGTGGATAAGTTCACTTACCTTGGCAGTATTTTTTTTCCCCTGTGTCACTCCCCTATGTCTCCACTACCAGATAGATATCCATAATATAACCAAGAGTTTTTTTAAAGATAAGGGGAAAAAGAGAGGAAAAATAGTCAGTAAAACTGATCAATACTTAGAAAAAAATCTGTTTTTATTCAAAACATTTAACATTCATAGAACTATTTAACTCTACAAAGAAAACGGGGAGCGTTTCTTCTCATAGCTCTTCTTTGATTTATGTACTTTACTGTAGCACATTACATAAGTCTTTTTGTGCTTCTCTGTATTCATATTCATATATTATAATTTTTGTTTCCTATAGCACAGTGATATTCCATTATATTCCTATACACAGTTTGTCTAGCCATTATCCAGTCAGTTGGCATCTACTTGGCTAGTTCTTTGTCTCAAGACCTTTGTATTTGACTGCGCAACAGGGGAGACGCTGGCACAGGACTACTCAGCATGGAATGCCCACATCAGAAAGGGTAGTGTACTCTATGAGCAAAGCAGAATTGAGACAACATAAAATAAACGTAAGATGCACAAATTTGAGTACCCACCCCAAATATTCACGTGGTCCATCTGTGCCCAACCTGTGGCCGAGCATTCCGAGCTCATATTGGTCTGATCAGCCACAGTGGGACACACTGAAACTTCACTTTATCATGGTGATGTCATTTGGGCCCTCTTCACAGACGAAGGCCAACAACAACAACTTGGGTAGTTCTTTGTACCTATGTACTGCGCTGCTTCAAAAATTTTGGTATATTTTGGGACTTTTCAGTGGCATCTATGTGATATATGTCTACAAATGAAATTTCTGGGCATTTTAGTCACTTTCACATAATTCCAAATTGGTTTCCATAAACAATTACACTAATTCATATAAAGCAACAATGCATTGGTCTTATCCCCACAACCTTTTTTCTGCTCCTCTCCCCACATTGACTTTTTCATCTGTGGTAATCTTTGTCTATTTGCTGGACATGAGGTGAAACCTCTTGATTGTTTTTGGTCTGCATTTTTCTCAATATTAGTGATTTGGTGTGTTCTTTCATATGATTGTTAAGAGTTCACAGTTCCTTTGTGGAGAAATTTATCTATATCCTCTGCTCACCTATCTATTGAAAAAAGACTATTTGGTATTAAATTAAATTGGTAAATTAAATTTTGGTATTAAATTAAATTAAATTAAAAATTGCTGTTCTTTGCCATTTTACCACTTCTTAATTTGATGCATTAACTTTTATTGAAATATTTTTATTTCATATTGTAAAATTATCTATTTTATCTTTTGCAATTGCTTCTGTCTCTTTATTTAAGGGTATATTTTTGCAAAGTTGTGAAAGATATATATCTATCTATCTATATATGATCTGCTTCTCTTATAATTCTTAATGGTGTGAACTTAAGGTTGTTGAATTTATTGTTGAATTCTTGTAGAGTGGGCTTCTAAGCCTGATTTCTATTAGCCTGCTTTCTGGTTTTTCCAATAGTTCTCATCAGATAGGGAATTCTTTCCTACGTAATTTATATTTTCGGGTTTATCAAACACTGAGATATTGAGTTCCATTATTTTTGTCTCCCCTTTGTCAGGTGCATTCTATTGATGTACTTCTGTTTTTTTTTTTAAATTAACAATAAATGATTTTGGTGACTATGCTATTTTTTGCAGTCTGGAAATGCTATTCCCTTCTTCTGTTTTTTTCCCATTATTTTCTTGGATATTCCATATTTTTGGTTCCTTCAAATTTTATTTCAGAAACTTCCGTAAGATAGTGTTTGTATTTTCAGCATCTGTTAATTGAGAAAATATGATTTTAAAAACTACCACGAATTCATTTATTCTTAAAAGATAATTTGTATCAGAGTCTAGATTCTTTTGAGAAATAATAATAAACTTGCTTCATGTGTGTATACATATATACATACACATATATACGTATGTGCATATATATTTGTGTGTGCATAAAATCTTCTACATAAGGTACATTTATTCCTACTGCTCTAAATCATATTGCCCATTTTGTCGGAGGTAAGTAAAACTCAAAATAGCAAAGCTTATCATGCACCTGGACTTAGGCACACTTTGAAATAGTTACGTTGGTTCCCATGACAGAAGCACCGCCTGTTGACTTGGGGGGCTGTTTACATCACTGCCTCGCAGAATTGTGTACCTTAAAGTGTTATGCATGTAAGTTGTAAAGTACTACATATGTAGTAACAATAGCACCAGCAATGATAATATATGTTTTTTAAGGTGTATTACCCAAACTTGGGATGGATGTGTGTTGATGCCACTGATCCAAAGAAGGGGAATTGGCTTCGCTATGTGAACTGGGCCCGATCTGGAAAGGAACAAAATCTTTTTCCCCTGGAAATCAACAGGACCATTTACTATAAAACATTGAAGGTATCATTTGAGTTTGTCTCCTTTCTTTCTAATGCCATTTTCATAATGAAAATTCTGTGTATATGTATGCATATGTATGTATAAAATATTTATTGCTGTCTTTTGTTTTTGATAAATGAACAACAACTAACCCTTCATTTTACCTCTGACATGTACTGGCTGTGTTCCTGTGGACAAGTCACTTAAGTTGGCAGTATAATAGGCAACTTCCTAAGACTATAAAATTGCAGAAAGATTGCCAACTTGCAGCTGTAGCGGTGTCTGCGTTGGTAGAACTTCCTTCTCACCCTTTCTGCACCAGTGAAATCACAGGTCACTGTTTTCTGTTTTTATGTCACTTATATTCCTCCCCCTTGCTCCCAGTGGGCCACTATTTATAATAATTTTTTTAAAAGGCAAAAAAAAACCTTATGGAAAACCAATGAGCATATTGAAAAGTCTGATGTTACACTCAACATTCCACAACTTTTTCCTGTCTCTTCCCTGTATTCAGGCTTGGTGACGGTAATTTCACTATATTCATTTCTGATTTTTTTTCCATGTGTAGCCACTCTGTATGTTTTCCTGATTCTCTTTACCTGGCTTTGCCTTAATCCACATAGGTCTTTTCATGTTTCTCCGTGTTCATCATAGTCATCGTTTCTTGCATCACAGTAATATTCTGTTCACATGCATGCACCACATTTTGTTTTTCCATTATTCAGTCATTGGGTATCTCCTTTGCTTCTAGTTTGTAGCTACTGGGAAAAGTATTATAATGCTTATAAATTATTTGGGTGTTCTATGGGTGCTTTCTTTTGTCGTTGACCTCCTTTGGGGTATGTAGAAATTCTGGGTCAAATGATATAGACATTTTAGTCACATTTTTTTTTTTGCATAATTCCAAATTGAGTTCCAGAATTGGAAGAACAAGTCATTTCTCTACAAGCAGTGCTGTAGTATACTTTTCTTTTCACAGCTCCTCCAACGTTCACTATTCCAGTGTTGCCAGTTTTCTGGGTATGAGATGAAACCTTAGGGTTCTTTTGATTTATGTTTCTCCTATAAGTGAATTAGGGTATTCTTTGATGTGATGGTTTGCAATTCTATTGAGAACTGTTTGTTCATATCCTTTGCCCAGTTACTGTCAGGGAATAGTTTTTAATCATATTTCTATTAGTTATCTATATTTCTTGCTTATTAGGCCCCATCAGATATTTTATATATAGTTTTTTCCCCAATTAGTGGCTTTCCTTTGTGCCTAGTTGTATTTATACATATAAAAACTTCTACATTACATATAATTAAAATGATCTACTTTATCTTTTGTAATCACCTCCTTTGTTTTTCATCATTTACCTTGATACCGTATGCCCTTTTTTCCTCCAAATTTCTTTTGTTATTAATATATTTAGCTTTGAAAAGTCTCTCCCTTTGGAATTTTGATTGTCATAGTCAACTCATTTTATAAATTACTTTAGGTATTACCAGCATAATATTTTGTTCTGTTGGAATGGCCCAGTCATGAACATTGATTTTTCTTTCAGTTATTCAAGCTATTCTTTATTTCCTTAAGGATTATTTTGCACAAGTGTTAAGTGTGTTTTGGTGATTTGACTCCAATATTTTATGTGCTTCATAGTTATTTGAATGGAGCCTCTTGATCTTTTATGGTCTCTTGGGTTTTGTTATGGCTGTATGGCTACCATTTGTAAAATGCTTTACAAAAATTATCTTGTTTTTGTGCTCACAACAATGCTGGGAAGTAGGTGCTTTTATTCCCATTTTACAGAGGAGAGCGCTGAGAGGCACAGAGGAGTTGTGTCACTGGCTCAGTCACAGTTAGAATGTGCCTGAGGCAGGATTCAGCTCAGGATTTCCGACTCCACGTTGGATGCTCTATCTACTGACACATCTAGCTACTATATAGAAATTCTGTTGAGCTTTGAGGATTTCGTAGTCTGTAATTTTGCTGAATCTATTAAGTATCTTAATTAGTTTCTTTGCTGATTTCCTTGAACTTTTCTAAGTAAACCTTTATATCCTCATCAAATAAACTTAACATCTCCTCTGCCTCTCTTTATGCTTTTAATTTACTTTTCTTTTCTTACTACAGTTTCTGCTTGCACTCCTAGAACTAGGTCAAATAACAGCACGAAAGAGGGCATCTTCCTTTAATTCTGAATTCTTTGGGAAAGATTCTAGCATTTTTTTCATGCCTTTGGTCTTAGATCTCTTTTCACATATTAAAAAAAATCCTCTTGCATGTATATTTTTTTTAGCCATAAATGAGTTACTGATATAATCAGACAGTTTCCATTGTTTTTACTTTTAGTATCATAATTGTTTTTGTAGTGTTGAGCCACTCTTGATTCCCTCATATCTACCTTGATCGTACGGAATGATTTTTTGGAATTAATTTTTATAATCATTTTTGGATAAGACTTTTAAGAAGCTTTTAAATCAATATTCATTAGCATATTCTATATTTTTCTTTCTTTGTTTTAACCCTCCTTGGTTTAGGTATTAAGACACTATCTTTGCTTTATGAGTTGTGTAGATTGCATCCTTTTTCAATTTTTGAGAATAATGTTTTGTTTTGCATGACTTCATATTTGTAATGAGTTTTGTATGTCTTACCTTTTCAATGAGTATATACAGAGGGAGAGAATTTAGAACTAAAAATTTAAAAAAAAGAATATATATTAGGTATTAAAGTTTGATAGAATTCTTCTGTAAGTCTATATGGATCAGGGTTTTTCTTTCCCCTTAGTGGTAACCAGTTTGATTTTTTTTTTGTTATTAAAGGGGGCCATCCTTTGAGTGACATAAAGAAGCCGATTCATTGAATGGGTGTATCTCACTCAAAGTAAGATTGTGATAAGACCTAAGCCTGAAAGGGCCAGGATCTCCCATTGCCTCCCGGGCCATCTCCAGTCCTCCTGATGAATATCAGGCCGCTGGACCCAGATGGCTCAGGAGGAGAAAGTGAGGCTGGTGACCTTGCACAGCCCTCCCTCAACTTAAATCAAAGTCAGCTGCAAGTCATGTCATCATCTTGATGTCATGGGCCTCTTCCAGAACAAAAGACAAACATAAGCTGTGAGTGAGCGGCAGCTCTTAGCCTCCCCTCCCCTCTCCTTTGGTGTTCTAGCCAGGGGAAGGTACACTTCATGGCCAAAAGCTGCTTTCTTTCCTTTGGGTTTACTGTGGCTATATTTCTTTTCTTTTTTTTTTTATTTCTTTTTAAAAAAATTTTTTAATATAAATTTATTTATTTAACTTTTTACATTCATTTTCACAAAATTTTGGGTTCCAAATTTTCTCCCCATTTGTCCCCTTCCCCACCCCAATACACTGAGCGTTCTAATTTCCCCTATCACCAATCTGCCCTCTCTTCTATCATCCCTTCCTTCTCTTGTCCCCATCTTCTCTTTTGTCCTGTAGGGCCAGATAACTTTCTCTTCCCCTACTGGCTATATTTCTTCCTCAAAGATCAAGCCTTAAACTCAGTTCATTCTAGAGCTCATGGGACTGGTCAATAAGTCCCCACTCACCTAGCACAGAGTGAATGTAATAACTAATTTCAGTTTTACTGAGGAACCCTGAGGGTCTTCCCTTCCCAGTTTTTTTTTTTTTGTTGTTGTTGTTTTTTTACTAAAGGGGCCATCCCTTGAGTAGCTTAAAGAAGGGTATTCATTGAATGAGTGTATCTCATTCAAAGTAAGATTGTGATAAGACCTTGGCTTGAAAGGGTCAGGGTCTCCCATTGCATCCTGGGCCATCTCCAGTCATCTTGACCCAGATGGCTCAGGAGAAGAAAGTGAGGTTGGTGACCTTGCACGGCCCTCCCTCACTCACATCAAATTCAATTGCAAGACATGTCATCATCTTAATGTCATGGTCCTCTTTGAGAACAAAGGACAAACACTAGTTGAGTTTTGTTTTCTATTTGATTTGTTAATTGGGTATTTTATACTTTTACATATAGTATGCTTTGTTTTGAATTCTCTGTTTTGTTGGCATGTAATTAACTGCATAGTTGATTTTGATAGCTTTTATTTCCTCTTTTTTGTGATTTCCCCTTGTTCATTTTAAATTTTGTTTAATTTGGTTCCCCCCCCTTTCTTAATCAGTTTGGCTAAATATTTATACATTTTACTGGTCTTTTCAAATAACCAGCTTTTAGCATTTCTTACTTCTGTATTGTCAAATCTTGCTGACCCTACCTATATAACATCTTTTACCTTTCAATTCAGATGACTACCACCTTAGCTCAGGCCCTTGATGCTCCTTACTAGAACATTAAAATAGCCTTCTAATGTTGATCCGCTTGTATTGTCTCTACCCACTTCCATCTCTGTGGCATCTGGCCACTGGACTCAGATGGCTCTGGAGGAGAAGTGAGGCTGGTGGCCTTGCACAGACTTCCCTCCTCAAATCAAAGTCAACTGTGAGTCATGTCATCGTTGCCCTGATCTCGTCATGGTCCTCTTTGAAAACGAAGGACAAACACAGTGTGGCAAACAAATGACAAAATGGTTTTCTGAATTTTTCTGTAGAAAAATAGAATTTGCAATTTGAGAGGACCATTGTAATTACCTAAATCCAGTCACTTTGTCTTACAAATGATAAATTGAGGTGCCACAGTGGGGTGATGATGACTTGCCTTAAGGTCACTAACATAGTAGAGTAGCAGACATCGGGTTAGGTCTCAGTCCTTCTGCCCCATATCCAGTGCAGTTTCCAAAGCTGCCTTTGCCTCTCACTCTTTTTGCCTAAAATAAAGAATTTTTCAGGAGGAAAGAAAACAAATTTTTATTGGTCTGAACCTATGATTTCATGAGTGAGGGGAACTTTTGGTGAGAAAACTTTATTTAACAATGAAAATAGGCAATTGCCATTTAACTTATCTGGTCAGAGAGGGTGGTCTGGGGAATTGAGGGGCTAGTAATTGACTTGCCCAAGCTAACAGAACTAGAATATGTCAGGAGATGAGAACTCAGGTCTTAATTTCAATTTTACTTGTTCTCTATACCATAACTTGTGAATATACAACTCTGATTTTTTGTTGATTAGACATAAGAATTATCATTAGTCAAGGAAAGAGTAGCATATAGAAGTTTTTACCAAAGCTTAATAAGCATTTTATAATATTGACACTCAATATTGTATTGAAAAAAGACATTGTAATAGAAGGAAATTAGAGACCTCATAGATCAGCTAGTAGACACACCTCGGGTCCCCCCACACTTCAACCCACAATATACATGAGGAAACTGAAGGACTAGGAAACTAAGTAACTTGTTTGGTGTCACATATGTTCAGGACAGTTCTACAAGTCTCACATTAAGCATTATTCTCTTTGTTTTGGGACAAGACAGGTTGTTTTCTATCTCAGATTCTCAACTGGACTGGATTAAAAAGACAGAGTAACAGACATGTACCCAGAGAGGTCAGGGACAGACAGGTTCCATGTAGCATGAGTCCATTGTCTTTCTGCCCACCAATTCATGCCTCTACTGAACTTGCCCATTTCTGTCAAAGGCACCTACCATTCTTCTGAGTTTCTCTGGTTTGTTACTACAGCATTATCCTTGACTCCTCATTTCACATATTCAGTCAGTTGCCAAATGTGGCTGTTTCTACAACCTTTCTCATCTTAACCCATCCCCCACTTTTCTCTCTACTCACACAACTACACCTTTAGTTCACACTCTCATGACCTAGGTTATTGCAACCTGCCCTCTCTCCCATTCTAATCCAATTTTTATAAAACTTCAAATTAATTTGTCCCCGTCACTTCCCTACTCAATAAACACCATTGGTTCCCTGTTGCTTGACAGGACAAACTATGAACCACCCCTCTCCCTGCTCCCCAAAAAAGTTGTTCATAGACAATACCCTTATTTTTTCGATCTTATTTTACAGAGTTTTCCCTTCCCTTCTGCCCTCCTTCCCCACTTCAGGGATGGGGGGCGGGCGGTGGCGGGTGTATCCTAACTGTACTTCTGTGTGGTGTGGCATCTCAGATCTCCATGCCTTTGTACTTCACACCAGAAAATACTCTCTCTTCAACTCTTCTTCACAGAAATCACTTTTCTTCAAGACTCAGCTGAAGCACCTCCTTTTACATGACAGTTTTTTTGATTCCCACAAGTGCTAGTGCCCTCCCTAAATGCTTTGTTAGTGATAATAATAAATTTGCATTTATTTTCTTTATTTTAAGCATGCATGATACATTCTGAAGATTTGTATATACTGAGAAGACAACATGATATAATAGTTAGGAATCTGGGTTTGAAACCAGCAAGCCTCCGCTGGGTTCATGTTCTAGTCTCTAACACACATTACCTTTGTCAGTATTTCTGATTAAACTCTTAGGGCTCAGGAATAAAAATTGTAGAGTGATGATTTATGTACATTGGGACGGGGAGCTTCCTAACTCAAATCAGTGAAACTGCAGCTCCTCTCCCTATTTAATCTTACATGGAAATGTGCTGTCTCTCTTGAGAACAGTGATTGTTTCCCTAGTGCCAGGAGTGTGTGTGTGTGTGTGTGTGTGTGTGTGTGTACATACATGCTTAGTAAATGCCTTTTGATTCATTGGTATATAACTATAATCTTAGAAGCAGTCTGTGGTAGCAAAAACCTGAAGTAAGGCAGATGTCCTTCTATTGGGATACGGCTGAACAAATTGTGGCATCTGAATGTAATGGAATATTATTGTGACTTAAGAAATAAGGAATATATTCAGAGATGCTGGGTAAGCCCTCTGTGAACTGCTGCAGTACCATGTAACGTAAATGAAGAAAGAAGCACAAGACTCCATCAAAATTCAGGTCAGTGAGGCCTCATGGTGAAACTAACCTTTATCTGCTTGGATAGAGGAAGCTATAGTACAATTTTAAAGCAGGATCAAAAAGCCTGGCAGAAAAACCCAAGTAGCACAATCATTTTCAGTGCATGGGGAAATACTCCTCTAAGTCTTTCAGCCTTCTGAGGCCATAAAAACAGACCTTTCTTTGTCTAATGGCTTAGGTTTAGCCGTATTAGTCACGAAGAGAATATCACTTATTTACTTACCTTGCAAAGTCATAGCTATGCTCCCTATAAAAGTTATCCATTCAAATCAGTTGAAAATGTTGGATGAGGACTGGCTTAAGGTCTGTGGTTTAGATTTCCTAGGGGATCATTTTCCTTTGGCAGGATGGGCTTCCTTGATTGTCAAGAGCAGTATGTGTTAATCAGTGTGCCTTTGGAAGAGGTCATAAAAGCAGGTCTAAGGAGTAACAACAGGGGGCGCTGTAGGGAAGTGTTAGAAGCAGCTGTACACATGGATGTGTCTTGCTACAGGGAATCCCCTATTCTTTGCTTGCCTATGAGTTTATTATGAATTTTGATCTTTCCTGCCAACCAGAAAACACATTAATTTCATGCCTTAAGAAAAACAACAGAAAACAACAAAAAAAACCCTTCTCATTGGGAAAGGATCATAGATGCTTGTTATGAAATGCTTAGAACATTTCACTACTTCTTAATGCTGTTCTGTCCTTGCCATATGTATATTTTATAAATAAGTTATAAACCATGTTATATGTGTCTACTAATAAGTATTTGCACCATTTAAAAATATTTTTAAAGTTATAAATGCAAAATTTACAACACTTAAAAGAGCTGCCATTTCCAAGAGAACCAAATATGGGATTAATCTTGAGCCTAAACCCCCAAATTTTTATCTTCTTAAGAAGGAGAAAACAAGCAGCACAATAACATATCATATATTTGTGTTTTCCAGCCTTCTGTATTATTGATAATTTTTATTTTATATATCACTGTCAATTATATTTTTCATCCCCAATATTAAATAAATGGTTGACTATAGGACATTTTCAAAAGAAGGCTGAATAAAGCAAGAGACGTAATCTCTACCTTCTGGAATTATGTTTTTCTAAAACGAAGTCTCTTCACAGAGGATATAAATACAAGTGTGTAAAGATCCATAAATTTTAAAGATTTGTAATTAAAATTAAAAAAACTTTCTGTTTTCACACCAGTTTTTCTCTTTAAATGAATCCTTTCTTCGTTGATTCATCCACTTTCCATCTTATTTCATCCCTCTTGTCCCTTTTTGATTGCCCCATGGAAACCTTCCTTTCTAACAAAAAAACATTACAGGAAATCAGCCAAGGGTAACCTCCTCAGACTGTGCCACATTCCACATCTATTGTGTCCTACCTCTCTACTGAAAGGGGAGAGGAAGTGTGTTTCATCATCAGTTCTCTAGGCCTGTTAGTTATTGAGTTCTTCAGCATGTCACTGCCTTTCAGTGTTGTGTTTTTGTGCACATATTATGGTTCGGCTTTTTGTATTCTGGGTCATTTCATAGAAGTCATTCCATGTGTCTAAATTCCTGATGTTTCCTATGACTTAATCAGACTCCATACAGTCATAAGCCACATGCTTGTTCAATCATTTCTCAGGTGATTTGCTACCACTTATTTCCCCCTTATTTTTCCACCTGAAAAGTGCTGCCATGAATATTTTGTGGTTATGCCTCTCTGCATTTAGAAAATCCTTAGGAAGTTTGTGTAGAAGAAGCTTTGCCTTACTGAATGGGCTTTTATGATCTTTGGCCTCCACCTCCACCCCCCAGGGGAACTTTTTAATATCATACACATACAGGTTATTTTCTTCAAATGTTTTTCAAGTTTTGACTGTTTTGGTTGCTACCAGTTTTTTGCTCATACAATGTAACTATTTTTTAAGTTGACAAAAAAATACCTTTTATTTTTCATGTCGTATTTAAGCTATAATCCCTATGATGAGATCATTGTGTCAAAGGGTACAATCCATTTTTCAGTCCTTTTCTCTATTGTCGAATTATTCTGCAAGAAGGTGGCACTAATCTGTGCCAAACACTGACATCTTATTTCCTTGCTACCCTGTCACTATTGATTATTCTTTTTTTTAATTTTTTTTTTATAAATTTATTTATTTAACTTTTTACATTCATTTTCACAAGATTTTGGGTTCCAAAATTATCTCCCCATTTGTCCCCTCCTCCCTCCCCAATACACTGAGCATTCTAATTACCCCTATCACCAATCTGTCCTCTCTTCTTTCATCCCTCCCTTCCCTTCCCCCATCTTCTCTTTTGTCC
>JAQQSK010005989.1:0-14651 GCA_028658325.1 Potorous gilbertii
GTTCAATAAACTAGAAAATGTAAATTACTTAAGAGAGAACTCCCCATCTGATAAAAAATTGCTGGAAAATGGAAAGCAGCCTGATAAAAATTAGGCTCAGACCAGTACTTCACACCATATCCCATAATACATTCTAAATAGATATGTGACCTTAATATTAAAGACTATATTATAAAGATATTAGAAGAGAAGAAAATCATAGCTCTCATAGCTATGGATAGGAGCTATATTTTTTAACCAAATAAGGGATAGAAGCAATTACAAAATATAAGCTACATAATTTTTATTATATGAAACTGAAAAACTTCCATACAAACAAAATTAATGAACCTAGGATAAGAAGAGCTTGAGTTGAATGGGGAAAAGAATCTTTGTAATAAATTTCTCTAATAAGGGTTTGGTATCCAAGATATATAGACAATATGTGTGCGTAGGTACATAATGTGTTCCTACATATTTACATACAGTATATATATACCATTCTCCATTAGATAAATGGTCAAAGGATATGAACAAACAGTCCTCATAAGAATTGAAAACTATTAACAATCACATGAAACAATATACCAAATCACTAATAATAAGAGAAATACAAATCAAAACAACTCTGAGGTTTCACCTCTGTGGTAGGGAGCACTTTCTGATGGAGTTTCCCCTATACTGACACAGATTTCTCCCCCACTTCTCCACAATCCCCGCATACCTTCCTTTGGCCTGGCTTCCCTACAGGCTTCCCTGGTGAAACTTCCTCACTTCACAAAACCTGACTGGCCCCAGTTTTTCTCACAATAACTCCCTGGTCTATAGACAATAAAAAGCCCAAGCCATGTGGACTCGCATTATCTCAAACTTGTTGGATATCTGAGACCACAGGATTCATTATATCTTGATGACTGACTGATCAGTCCTGTTTCCAGATAGAGATGAGGGAAGCACATGTCCAGAAGCTAAGAGCTGCTATGTCCTTGCTGTATATTCTTGCTATGTATGTACAAATGTTCATTGCTAAGTGCTGAATTGTGTCAGATGTTCATTGCCTTGTGAGTGCCTTTTTTTATCCTGAAATTAAATGTGAACTAAGAGAACATTGGCTTTAGTGTTATGCTTAAGACAACTTCCCACCCTACAAATGGCAAAGATGGGAATGGTCAATGTGGAAGGGGTTGCGGGAAGATAGGCACACTAGTACTTGGTTGGCGGAAATGTGAAATCAGTACAACCATTTTGGAAAGTAATTTGGAATAAGGCAAACAAAATGACAAAAATGTCAATAACTTCTCACTCAGAGATTCCATTACTATACTTATACTCCAAAGATGACTTTAATAAGAAGAAAGTCCCCATATATACCAAAATATTTATAGCAGCATTTTTGCGATAGGAGAGAATTAGAAACAATTTAGATGCTCATTGGGAATGGCTAAACAACTTGTCATACATGAATATAATGGAATATTATTCTGCTGTAAGAAATGAAAACTGTGATGAATACAGAGAATCAGGGAAAGAGCTACATGAACTGATGAAGTATGCAATAAACAGAGTCCAGAAAACAGGGGTGGAGGAGGAGTTAGTGACAGAAGACCTTTGAGTAATACAAGATGAGGAAGAGAGAAGAGGGAGTTCATGGAGAAGGGCCTCACTTTTTTCTCTAAAATATGAAGCAAGACCTTCAGATGAGAGGGTAAAGGGAGGAGGATAGTGAATTAATAAAGAAAGGTTTTCTATCAGCAGTGAAGGCCCCGCTAAGGCTGATACCTTCAATCTGTAATGGACTCAGTCAGAATTGTCAAGTGATTTTCTCCACCTTCCTTCAGCAGCATGTGTATGGGAGGCAAGGAGTAGGTGATGGGAATTCTCCAAGGCTGAGGCTTGGCAGGGTGTAATCAGTAATATGATAAGGGAGTCAAGGACTCAAAAGAGGATACTATAGAGTTGAATTGGTTCACCAAGGGGTCAAGATGGGGAGGGAGGAGATAGGGGCTAGTGCAAGGGAGATGGTCTGGGAGACACCTGAGGGGTCAAAGAATTGTAAGTCACATTATGAATGAAAAATAAGGTTTAGTAAGGGAAGGGAGAGGAATAGGTAGAAAATCAATAACTTGTGGTCAGATGAGGGGATTTCAGAATTCTTGAACACAGAGGTGGTGCATTCGTGGGTGATGGCAAGATCATAGGTATGACCATCTTTGTGTGTGGCTGAGGCAGGGTAGAGGAATAGGTCATAGAAAGTAAGTTGATGAAGTGAATGTTCCACAATGAACTGTGTGTTTCAGGGAGTGTTGATATGCATGTTGGAGTCCCTTAGTATGAAGGAAAGAACTGAAGAAAAGAGAAAAGTTGTTAGGAGGTCTTATCTCCAAGTCATTTTGACCCAAATGATCAGTGAATTAGTTATGGCTTCATGTGAGCACTAGAAACATCCATATTGGTTTACTGACCTCAGAATTTTTCTAACTTCAAAACTAATTCCATCAGTTATACTGTCCATTATAATGTTCGTTATCTAAGGGCAAGTAATAGCATGGATAACTGAAGCCCACAATTAATACAAAAAGTCTTCAGAAAAAAAGCGTTGACTTGTCTCCAAAATTGAGGTCCATGATGAATTCTTCAGAACATGGATAGTGATTCAAAAAACCTTTTGGCTATGACTCTTTAGCTGGACAAATGATAACCATATCTTTTTAGCTCTGTGATCATGCAAGGGTGTTTCTGTATAGCAATTGTGTTTTAATTCTTCACATCCTGATTTCAGGAAGTAAGGTAGGGTAGAAAGGACTTTTCACCAGAATGATGAATTTAGAGAATTTATACCATTTGCAGTCCTTCAGCAGTATAGAAGCAATAGAAATATGCACTTGGTTATCAAGCATATCATGGTAGCAGGGTGGAACGAGGTCTTCCTCTCAACTCTACCTTCTTTTACCATTCTCCTTGACAAGGGGTGGCCTTCCAACAATAACTTTCCACCAGTGTACTGAATTTCACCATTTCTCCTCCATGAGGTGGTAATTCCTTTGCTCCCTTATAAATTAAAAGCACATTCCATGCCTCTTACTCCAAATACAATTTGGAGAATTAACCCCAGACGCAAAAGTTCCCAGTTATAGCTCTGCTAGCAAGACCTATTTTATCCCAACAGCTGCTTCATGAAGAAATCTCTCAAACCCTAAGAAATAGTCAGGTTTTCTTCCCTTTCACAGCAAAGGGAAAGGATTGAGCCTCTCTTCGAGTTGATAGATACAGAAACCTTCCATTTTCTCTCTTAACCTGCTCTCCACTTAACTTCTCTCATGTTCTGAGAGGAACTTTTCTTCCCCTTTCTTGAAAATAATAGCAAACAAAAAAAATTGGCTGAAGACACGGGGCCCTATTCAAAACATAATTCTCATGGAATGACCTTTCATTAATGTTACTTTGGGGAAAAATCGTCCTTGGGAATGCTGATACAATGAGCACACTGTCACAGAGGAAACCAAGAAACAGAAAAACAAGGCTGAATGGCTCAAGCATGGCTTCAGGAGAGCCTGCCAGCTCACTGGAGAGTGAACTGAAGGCATTAGGAAATCTATAGTAGCCATTTCAGGTCATCTTGAGTGGGGTAATAAAAATGATGAGAAGCCTGTGGAAGAAGACCTATATTCAGAGAGAGGAAACACCCTGTTATTAACTTGTTTTGAAGAAATAAGAAAGAAAAGGAGGGGACAAAAGAGAATTGGACAGAACAGTGGGCTACAGAATTGGCCTAGGGATGCTGTATCAGGACCTGTAGGCAGATTGGAAGCGCTCTTTTGAGTGGTTCTGGAGAATCACAACCTTCTTCCATTAGGATGTCCCCCTGAAATTCCATTTTTGAAATTGTATTCCTTTACATTGTTTTATGTTTTTATGAGTCCCTTCTTAAAATTAGAAGTATCTCTTAGAAGATTTAACATATCAAGGCATTATCGTCAAGAATACCTGAGTCTAAATTCACTTATTAAATACTCTAGGAAATTGAGCGGAGGGCAGAGCTGGGAGCACATTCCTGGATTTAGAGCCAGAGAACCTGGGTTTGAATCCCATTTTTGAATCCCATCATCTTGAAGCAAGCCACTTAACCTCTCTCAGCCTCAGTTTCCTTATCTGTAAAATGAGGAATTGAACTTAGATTATCTCTATCATAATCAGGGCTGTAAATCAATGCTCCTAAGAGAGAGAAGGGAAATAGGAAAAGTGAGAAGATGCCAATGATCAATCAATAAACATTTATTAAGTACCTACTCTTTGCTTGACGCTGTAATTAAAATACTGTTGTCTAGAGATAGCTCTACTCCTTTTGCCGAGGCAGAAATATAGAAAATAAGCACCCTGGAACTCATAACGCAAGACTTCCTGAAACTCTGTAAATTTGTTAGTATGAGTTGGTGAAAAAGTATATGAGACTGAAACTCAGTGGGCATTGAGTTCTGGTCCCAGCTATGTTTTTTTTTAAAACCATATCCTTATGAATTCACAACAAAATAATAAAAATCATTTTTAAATGCACTTTGATACGCTATAGAAGGTAGACCTTCACTGATAATTACTTTTAGACTTACCTGAACTGATGCTGAGTGAAAGGAGCAGAACCAGGAGAACATTGTACACAGTAACAGCAACATTGTTTGTTGATCAGCCACAGTAGATTTAGTTTATCTCAGCAATACAATGATCTAGGACAGTTCCAAGATTCATGACTACCCACATCCAGAGAATGAACTGATATAGTCTGAATGCAGATCAAAAGATACTATTTTCACTTTTTTTGTAGTTTTTTCCTTTGGTTCTGTTTCTCCTTCACAACATGACTAATATGGAAATGTTTTACGTGATTGTACATATTGTATATATTGTACATATATATATATATATATATATACATATATATATACATACATACATAAAACCTCTATCAAATTGCTTACTATCTTAGGGAGGAAAAGGAAAAAGGGAAGAAGAAAACTTGGAACTCAAAATTCTATTAAAAATGCATTTTAAAAATTGTTTTCCATGGAATTGGAAAAATAAAATACTATTTAAAAGATTACCTAAAAAAAAAAATTACCTAACAGAAAAGGTAATACCTGAGTCAGGAATCCTAAAGAACCACTATCGTCTGTAACTGGAACGGACCTTAGGGATCATCTGATCCAAAATCTTTGTGAATAACTAACAGTTAACCAGGATCTAGTTGCTGAGTTTGGAGTTAATTAGCTCAATTAGTTTGAGAACAGAGAGTTAAGTTAATAAACACAAGGTTACAAGTACAGACAATCTTCAACTTTTGTGGGGGTAACATTCTTAGAAACTGGCATGAAAATTAAAAAGTGAATGTTGGTCCATGAAATCTATGGGAAATGGGGGGTTAGGTTTCCATGACCACCAAAACTTATAATCTTTTTTCCTAAAGATTGCTGAAAATACATCTTTCTGCACATAATTCTTTATAACAGAACACTAATTCTGATAATATACACTTTTCCTAACACAGTAACCATGAAACAACCCATAAAATGCAATATGCAAAATAAAATTGGTAACGTTCAAAAATTTTTCTCATTAGTAATTATCTACAATTCTGTAACCTTTTATTCTAACATTTTAATGAAAAACCCATTAATTTCAGGCAATTTTTTCTTAGTGAAATCTGCAGTATCATAAATGTGCGACAAACACAATTCTTAAAACAAAAATGTTTTTTAGTCTGAATCTTACCTTCTACTGCATCGGAGGGTAGTATGAGGGTGTTATACTACATACTCTCCTCTATAAACCTCTCTACTTTGGCAGCCCTCTGAAAACCAAGCAGAAGTTGCTAGGACTTGCCTAGGTCATCCCCTCTGACTCTCTGTCCTTCATGGCTGGCGGGGGCATTGGAGATCCCTTGAGCAACCTCTGCTTCATGTACCATCTTGATATCCTTAAAGATCTTGCAGTATGGAAGCACAGGAGAGTCTAGTTTGCTCCCAGCAACTCTACACACTTGTGCTCATCTTGTCTCTCATTTTTTTCTCTACTTCATTTAGTCATGAATATGCATGGTTGCCAATCTGCAAGTAAAAATGAAGTTCCCAATAAAATCACAAATGCTTGAAATCATATAAGTTAAATGCATGAATGTTGAGGATTAACTGTATAGTAGTTCCTTCAGGGGAAAGTTCTCTTCTCTGAAAGTGATTGAGAAATGAAAGAGTATGGGGTAGTCAGTCCAAACATCCCCACCAACCTCATGGGGTGCTATCTGTGTCCATAGTAGCAGTGGTAGATGTAGGGTCACGAAGATGGCCCAGCTTGGTTCTCAAGTATTGTTGGAATAACAATCCAGTGTGGATGACTGAAGACTACTCAACTACACTCTTTTATTTGATTCTCACTGAGACTAAGGGCACACATTTGCCAACCAGTTTCAGTAAAGTTAACTGCCCTATATAGGGACTAAACCAGTCACTTTTGACCCATCAACTCATTTGCCCTCTGTTACAAAGCACAGAGCTAAGCAGCTCCAGACTCAATAACCAGATTCTGGTCAATTTCCATCTGTTTATTGGCTATTATTGCAGGGCATTGATTGCAACCTATTCTCTCTGATACTTTACTCCATTTGTCCCCCGCTCTCTACTCACACAGCTGCCACCCTAGTTCAGGCCTTCACTAGGCTATTGCCATAGCCTTCTGATTGGTCTCCCTACCTCAAGTCTCTCCCCACTTCAATCCAGCTTCCATTCAGCTGTCCAGGTGATTTTGTGTGGAACTGCCCTGCTTAGTGAACTTCAGTGGGTCTCTATTGTCTCTAGAATCTAATATAAACTATTCGGTTTACTATCTAAAGCCCTTCATCTCTTGGTCCCATTCTACATTTCCAGTCTTCTTATACTTCACTCCCTTCCATCCACATTATGATATAACCACACTGGTCCCCTTTGCTGTTCCTCACATGTGACAGTCCCTGTCCTAGCTGCCTTTGTGATGGTTGTCCCCTGTGCCTAGACTGCTTGCTCTCCTCACTTCTGACTCTTAGTATCTCTGACTTCCTTCCAGACTTAGCTTAAATCCCATCTTTTGAAGGAGGCCTATTCTGGTCCCCTTCCCTGCTAATACCTTCCCTCTAAGATTGCCTTCCATCGACTTTGCATAGATTCTCTATGCACCTAATTATTTCCATGTTTTTATGCCCTCATTAGAATGGACGCTCTTTGAGGGTAGGAACTGTTTTTACATGTTGATGCATTTCCATGGCTTAGCACAGTGCCTTGTACACGTAATAAATACATGTTGACTGATTGACTTTTTATTAATTCCTCCCTAGGAGAGAAGGGAAAGGAGGGGAAACTCAGTTCAATTGGGTTTGCCATTTTTGAGCACACCTGAGAACTAATAAAGAAAAGAAACTGCCACCAATTCCTGAAATATGCTTTTTGCATAATCTTGGGGCAGAGTCGTAACTAGTTTGGGGGGGAACGAGGCAATAAACACGTACGTAGCATCTACCATGTGCTAGGCACTCTGCTAAATGTTTTACAATATACTCTCATTTGGTTCTCACAACAACCTGTGACACAGGTACTCTTATTAGCCGTATTTTATAGTTGATGAAACTGAGGCAAACAGATGAAGTGACTTAGCCAGGGTCACACAGCTCCTAAGTGTCTGAGGCCCAATTTGAACTCAGATATTCCAGAGACTAGGACCAGCATTCTATTCATTGAGCCACTTAGCTGGACAGGGAAACCAGTGCATTGACTCAAATTACCAACATAGGGGACACTTTTTACTCCCAAGGGTGCCAGAGTAGAACAGTACATGCTTCTTTCCCACAGGAGTACAAGGACAGTGGAGGATCTTGAGATACAGGTGACTGCCTTTGTATTCAAGTATTTTGAAGAGATTTGCCCCATGATGGGAGTAAACCTACCCTCTGCCTTGCTGAGCTCAGAACTGCTATATTCCCTTGTCATCACAGTCCTGTTCCTATATTATCTGGCCTAGATATTCACATTTGTTCAGTATGCCTGGTATAAGTGGTAGACCCAGAGCCAGAACTATCACAGAATGATGGAGTGACTGATTAGCACTCCCCCAAATGTCAATTGTTCCAAGGACTTGATAAGTCCTTGGTAAGACTTGGTAAGAAGGGGATCATCTCTTTCTCTAGGCCTTCTATCTCATATCTCCATGCCTTGGGGTGGGGGGCCATGTCTCAGGACCATCTTCCCCAAAATTTGTCTCTGGTATCTGTCACTGAATTTGTCTCAGGTATCTGAATTCCTAGTTATATCATCAGTCTTACCTGTGTTGGGGCCTCTGTACCTCTCCCCTGACCCAAGTGACTTTGTTCTAACTGCTAGGTCCCCTAGACTCAGTTCTGACCTGAGGACTTCAATTAACCACTTACGGCCATAGGCAATCAAAAGTGAAATATTGTTGTGAATAACATAATTCTATAGCTCTGAAGATGGATCAGATCTTGAGATCAGCAAGACTGCCTACACTGGAAACATTCTGCAGGAAAACAACCCAAACAGCTTTTGGATGAGAATCCAGAAACACAAAGAAAACAGCCGTGGGCCTGGATATCTTTGTGTGCCATTGTTGACTACTTTACTTGCATGACCAGTCAGAAGAGACTGCTCTAGTCCTCCACGACAGTCAAGGTTGTGTTTTTGAAAATTCTCCTTTGAAAAACCTGAAATTCAAGACCATGAACAAGAACAGTCATAGAATAAGAGGCCAGGCTTGGTGCCTGATGATGGCATCATTTTGCATCCTTAGTCATTGCATCAAGAAAACTATTGATAAAAGTTTGGATCCTTAGAGGCTATGGGATTCTCCACATTGGCATGTGGAAGCTATTACATTCACCCTGATAGAGATGTTCAATGTCTCGAAGTGTTCTCTAGAGTCCCATTAAAATTATGTACTTCCTTACCCCCAACCCCCACTGTCTTTCATCAATCTAACATAAGCATCTGACACACCAACGCACACATGCACACAGAGTGAGCTGGCATGAGGTTTTTTTCTCTTCTGGGAGCCAAAGAAATCCTGAGTCAGATTACTGGCCTTACATCCAAGGACTCTTCATCTTCTTTTTAAATTTAATCAGTATACAAAATCCTTTCACACTGGTAGGAAATTGTCTATAGCTGAGATTATCACTCAACTACCAAACTAATAAAATTTTTAATACTCTCAGTGCCTCCATGAACATGAGAACCAGATGAATTGAGATCAAAACAACAGGGACTTTCTGAATCAATTTCTCTTCTTCTTATACTGTATGGGGGCAGGGTAAGCAGCAATAAACATCCATATCTTAAAAGAAAAGCCTTGGGAAAGAAGAATTTTTTGGATGGAAACTCAACTAGGGGAAGAAGAAAAATGGAGCTGATGATTTAGACTTGGAAGCAGCCAAAGACAACAGTATAGAGAGAAATTATTTTGAGACCTGGAAACAATGTTTTAGGGCCCCAGAGAACTCTGTTTTCAAATAGGTAAGGGAAAAAGACCAGTTGACAAGTTGTTGACATTTGGGTGTGTCCAAAATCTTTGCATGAGTGGCTTGATGCTTGTAGAGGCAGGCACTGATCTCACAGACCCCAAGACCTGTCATGCTGTTATTATGGGGAATTCCTCATGGGTAAGCCAAGGTGGAGAAAAAGCTCCTTGTTCATCTACTTCCCTAGAAAAACTATCTCAGGCTCATAGGAGGAGGACAAGGAAAGATCAGAGGGAAGGGTCTCCTCAGGGAAATAACCAACTCTATTCAAAAACAACCCCATCGACAAGATGTTATTCTGTGCCAAACTTTCATCCTTGGCTGGTGTTACACCATCCACCCTGTACTACTAGCTCTTGTGATTCCTAGATAAGGAGAACATTCTAGCTGGCAGGGGATAGTCAGTCATTAGGATCAGCATGCATGAACCAGAGTTTCAAAGATTTAGAGCTGAAAGGGAACTTGGAGACCATTTAGTTTGATTCTTTCATTTTATAAATTAGGAGACTAAAGACTACAGAGCTAAGTGATTGGTCCAAGGTCATAGAAGTAATTCATAGACTAGGGATTTGATTTCAAATCTTCTGACTTCAAATCCAGTGTTGCTGGGGTTTCTTTGTTTTGTTTTGCTTTGTTTTTCTGTAGACTTGTGGTTTCTTTCTGCCTATTGTAAGGTCATCCTCACTGAAGTTTTCTGTTTAGCAGTGTGGTTAAGTGGTAGGGAGGAAGGAAGGAGGAAATGAAAGAAAGAAAGAAGGGAGAGAGGAAGGAAAGAAGGAAGGAAGGAAAGGAAAGGAAAGGAAAGGAAAGGAAAGGAAAGGAAAGGAAAGGAAAGGAAAGGGAGGGAGGAAGGGATTGGATTTAAGTTAGAAGACTTGATTTCTATTTTCAGCTCTGCCACTTACTAACCGTGTAACTGTGAACAAGTAACTTCACCTCTCTGAGTCTCCATTTTCTTCTTAGTCTGGTAAAAATGGAATTAGCAATGCTTGGACCCCCTGTTAGCTGACCTCGAAGATCCCTCCCAAATTACAGTCTGTGATCCTCTCTGTCAGAGTTGTTGTGAAGAAAGTGCAAAGCACCATATAAATGTGACCCATCATCATTATATTTTATGGTTTGTTTGTTTTTCTTTAAGAAAAAAAGAATATTCCAAGAACAGCCAAAAGTCAGATTTAATCTTTTCTTTTATTTGCTCAGTCATGATAATCAAGGAACAAAATATTAGATGTAAAAAAATATCAATTGTGCAATTTTAGCCATTTTCAAAAGAGGATAACATAAATGTCAGGACCCATCAGGTTATATTCCCCTTCAGCAAATAATTGTATCCAGAATAGTCTTTTGATGTATTGAAACTGAAGTGGGTTGTTAATGTCTTTTATTTCAGAAAGGGCAATCACTACATTCCACCACTTTTCAGAGTAAATGTTCTAAGCAAATGTCCTAGGCATTAGTCAGTCTTCTGGGAACTATCTGACGTGGAGACACCTTTCCTACCTACTTTTACTTTCTTTGAGTTGTGTCCCAAAGGAATTTAAGTCTCTTCAGAGCAGGAAGTGGTTTTTGGTTTTTTTTTGCATCCCTAGGATCTAACTGCTAGTAGTAGACTCTAGCACTTAGCAAGGCTTATAGGAGGTACTTTAAAAAAAATACTGCTTTAATTGTAGTGGATTAAATTGTTGTTATTTGTTTTTCCTTCTCGAAGAGGACCATGACATCACAAAGGGGATGTTATGACTTACAAGTGAATTGGATTTAAGTGAGGGAAGGCTGTATAAAGTCATCAGCCTCACTTTCTTCTTCAGAGTCATCCAGGTCTAGAGGCAAGATATAGATCAGGACAACTGGAGATGGTCCAGGATGCAATGGGAGACCTTGACCTTTCAAAGTTAAAGTCTTTCCAATCTCTCAGTTTGACTGAGGCAATGTCTATTCAGTGGTTAAGGCTTGGTAAGAAATGAGGCAAAGAATGGCCTCTTTTACCTAATCAAAGAAAAGAAAAAATCAATCTGAGACAGGAAAAAAACCCTGAGGGTTTCTGGCCAAAACAGAAACAATTACTATTTACACTTACTTTGAATTATTAGAACTCAAACAAATCTTCCTTCCTTCCTTCTTTTCTTCCTTCTCTCCTTCCCATCCCCCTTCCCTCCTCTCTCTCTGTCCACCTCCTTACCTGCTGGTGCTCTGCCCAAAGGAATATAAAATTTTGATCTCTGATTAGATTGTAGTGGGAAGGTACAGCCATCTTCTAAACTCATCCTAACTTCTGCCTTCCAAACGTATTTTTCCATTTTTTGATCAACTAACTCACAGCTTGATGGAAAGGACAAAGAAACTAGAAGTTAGAAAAGCTGAGTCTGAGTCCTAGGATTTGTCACATTGTGACACAATCCATTCATGGAATCACAAGACTGCTAAAGCCAGAAGGAGCATAAGAGATCGTGAGTCCAACCCCCTCATTTTATGCAGAAGAAAAGTGAAGCCCTGAAATCCTCAGAATTTGAATAAAATCATACAGATTCCACAAATGGGGCTAGAACCTGAGTGTCCTGACTCCTGTGCTGTTCCCACTATACCAGAAATTCATGTAATCTTCCTACCTCTCAGACTTTTCTCATTGTAAACTCTGAAAAAAAATCCCAGCTACAACTATACCCTATATTCCTTTTAGTTTTATTTGGATGGACATGCGATTTCATCGTATAAGAAACTCCAATTGAAGAAGGTTTCTCAGTGTAACTTTATCAACTGTTACACAATTTAAAGTCTTAGAGAACTGCCTAGGAGTAATGAAAGATTGAATTGTCCAGGGTCCTAGTCAGTAGGTACCAGCAGGTCTTAAACTTAAATCTTCCTGACTTCCAAAACACTAGATCTCAATGCACTATATCATATTGACTCTCAGAACTGCTGTGGAGATATACAACATGTGCCAAAAGTCTTAGTGAGGTTTTAAGCTTTGACAGGTTAAAGTTGTACTGTGTCCATACTCTTTGGGAGATTTTATTCTTGAATCTATACCTTGTAGTATATGAAGAAATTCTCCATAGGCACCAAAATATTTATAGCAGCTCCTTTTGCAATAGCAAAGAATTGGGAACAAAGTAGATACTCATTCATCAATTAGAGAACGGCTAAACAAATTGTAATGTATGTAAGTAAAGTATTATTGTGCCCTAAGAAACCATAAATGTGATGAATATTGAGAAGCATGGCAAGATCTACTTAAAGTGATGCAGGGTGAAGTAAAGAGAGCCAAAAAAACAATAAGCAATGTAGATGTATAGAACAACCACATACACAAAAATTCAAAGTGAATTACAAAATTATAAAGCTAAAACAGGACTCTAATGAAGAGATATGAGAGGATGCTCCCAATTCACCCCTTCCTGGAGGTGTGAAGTCCACAAATGTTACACATTTCACATATTTTCAGACCTTCTAAAAGTATTGCTCAATTACGCTGGTTCCCCTCCCCCACCCTGTTTCCTTTTTTTTTTTTTTTTAATACTATTTGTTATATGGGATAGCTCTCTGGGAAGGGGAGGAGAAGAGTCATTGGGTTAATGATGATGATGTAAGAAACAGAAGAAACTTTAAAAATTGTAGTAAGGCTTTTGGGACACTTTTTATATGGGAGGATTCTTTTTTGCCAAGGTTGTGCTGTCTAGAAAAAAAAATATGCTTCTATGGTATGGTACATACTTCCAGAAAAATTATTGCATGAAGATAGGTAATTATTTTTTTTAATTTCAGGAAGTCCAGCAGCTCAAAATTATGTGAAAGAATACAAAACAGAATAATACTTTCATTTCATCAATCAGCAAGCACTTATTAACTGCTAACTTATGTGCCAAAACACCAGGGCACTGGAAGTATGAAAACAAAGAGAAGCAATCCCTGTCCTTAAGGGGAGACAGCTTGTATACATAAATACATACAATTTATTATTCTATATTTATCCCCCCACATATATGTATACGTGTGTATATACAAATACACACATGTTCATTTGGAGAGGAGAAGGCATTAGCAGCTGGGGAGGAATCAGAAAAGGTCACACGTAGAATGTATTTTTTGAGCTAAGCTTTAAAGTAAACTCGGGATACTAAGAGGCAGAGGCCAGAATACAGGAGATGGAATGCACTGCGTGAGGGATAGCAGGAAGGCACATCTGCCTCAGACACTTACTAGCTGTGTGACCCTGGACAAGACACTTAAATCTGTTTGCCTCAGTTTCTTCTCCTGTAAAATGAGCTGGAGAAGGACATGGCAAGTCTCTCAAGTAGCTCTGCCAAGAACACCCCAAATGGGGTCATGCGGAGCCAGAGACAACTGAAATGACTGAACAGCAGCCCTGTTTGCCAGGCATTGTGCTAGGTACCTAGGATACAAAGACAAACTGAAAAACAGCTCCTCCCAAGGAGCTTACCTTCTTTTCCTGGGGAGATAACATTTGCTTGGATAGGAAATGATTTGAGAAGAGCAAGATACATAGAGGCAGCTAGGTGGTGCAGTGGATACCGCATTGGGTCTGGATTCAGGAAGACCTGGGTGACCCCAGACAGGAACTTGCTGTGTGACCCTAGGCAAATCACTTAATGTCTGTTGGCCTCAGTTCCCTCATCTGTAAAATGGGGTAATAAAGGTACCTATCTCCCAGGGTGTCTGTGGAGTCATAAAGAGCTTAGCACTGTGCCTAGCACATTGTAAATGTTATATATATATACATATATATATATACATATATATATATGTATATATATATGTATATATATATATATACATATATATACATATATATATGTATATATATATATATCAGCTATTATTATTAGAGTTTTATGTTTTTCAAAGAATCTCCCTGACGTCTCATTTAATCATCATAATACTTCTCCTTTAGTATGGATGGGCATTATTATTCTGAATTAATGATGAAGAAATTGAATCTTCAAGAGTTTATCCAAGGTTTTTACAACCAGTAGATGGCAGAGAGAATGTCTTCCAGCGACAGCATGCCGACTTATTACTGAAAGGCCACTTTGTGGTGGGCACTTTCCTAATGAATGCTGATGGAGTAGTTTCCTGGAATCCATACGTATGTGGATTTAAAGGAAAAATAAAT
>JAQQSK010005990.1:0-14650 GCA_028658325.1 Potorous gilbertii
TTCAAATGTGACCTCAGGCACTCACTAGCTGTGTGACCCTGGACAAGTCACTTAACTTCCGATTGCCTTGGTCTTTCCATTGTAAAATGGGGTAGTAACACCCACCTTGCAGGGTTGTTGTGAGGATCCAATGAGATACTCTTTGTAAAAACTAAAAGCAATTTTAAGAAAAGCAAATGCTTAGCCCAGTGCCTGGCACATAGTAGGTGCTCTATAAATGTTTGTTCCTCTTACACGGCACTCCCTGCTCCCTTCTCTGTGCTTTTGTGGTCATTCTAACTCCATCCCTGGAGCGTTCTCTCTTCTCATACTTGGAATCCCTTGTTTCCTTCAAAACTCAATTCCAATGCCAACTCCTAGTCCAAGTTTTACAGAACAAAGCCTTTTATTAAGGGGATGGATTCTTCAAAGTTTGAATTCAGTCACAGGGCTGTACTTGAGGACCTAGAGGGTTACATGTGGCCTGAAGGCCGCAGGTTTCCCTAACACTGGGACGTATATGAAGCCCTTGCCAATTCCTGTGACCCCCTCAAAATTATCTGAACTTACTTTGTATGGGTTTGGTATCACCTCACACATATATATGTTTTTCCATTCATCTCCCACCCAGAATATAAGACCTTTGGGTTCCCCAGCACCTGGAACAACAGAGGCTGCTGACTGCCTGATTAGCTAAAGGTTAGCCTGTGCCTTCTGGGTCACTGTCCAGGCTGAAGATGGTCCCCGGAAGGCTCCTTCCCAAATGTGGGCCCATGGGCAAGTCAAATTCCTTCCCTAAACCTCAGTTTCCTCCTCTGAAAAACGACAACCTCTCGGGTCCCATACAGCTGTAGTCCTAGGGGCCTGTGCTCACAAATCTGTTAGCCTCATGAGTATCTCATAAAAATACTGTCAGATTGCCTCTGGAAACTCTAGCTGAGGGTCAGTTCTTGGATGAACAATTAAATTGTCTCCAGAGAATTCATACAGATATAACATTTTAGAAGCCCTCAGGAAAGAGGAACATTTCAAAATCGTCAGTTTAATTACAATTTGAAGGAGATAGAGCTTGTTCTGAATGCTAGTGGATGAATTAGAAAATGATGAGTTCCTTCCATCCCGTTAGAGTGTGACCAACATAAGAAGAGGATATATAAGCACAAAGGAGAGGTCTCAGAGGTCAGAGAAGGAGACCATTGGGCACAGTTTCCCTTTACTAAAAACCAAGAGTTGGGAAGTAAGAAGGCTCCAATGGCCATCACATCTGAAGGGTAAAGAGATGGTTGACCCCACCCTGTGTGGGGGCCCTTTCAGGCTTTGGGTATTATCTTGATAGACAAACATAGAAAAGGGGGACACAGCAGGGGGTCTCAGAGCCTAGGGAGGGGATCATTTCTTCCCAGTTCCTTCCTGCAAAGCAGAGAGGTCCAACTCTCATCAATGCTGAATAGTGATATCCCCCACTTCCCATCATTCCCCTTAGCCTGCAAGGCAATTGTGTACTACCAGCACCATTTCCTGCCCACATGGCAGGGACACACCAGGGGGTCCCCAAGGACTCATTGCTGCTGGGACACCAGTCACTTCACCTGAAAAGTCAATGATACCCACCCTCCTTTCACTCTGCCTTGCTCACATTGTCCTTGACATCACTAGTCAGACTTTTTTCCACAAATACCTTCTCATGTAGGGAAAGTGTGTTTGAAACACATGGCCAGGGGTCCCTGGAGTTTATTACTGGAAGTCAGAGAGGTGGGCAGACTTCCAGGCCCTAACTCCCATCAAGCCTGACAGGGAAAATTGCCCTACTACCATCATTTTCTTTTCCCAGTACATATGTGTCACCTACAGACCAGATTTCTCACCAAAACTGTTGAGGAGAAAGCAGAGTAGGTGATGGCAGTGAATTCAGGCCTGCTGGCTCCTGTTCTGTGACCCCTCTCACTAAACCTGAGGGGCCAAAGTCCCAGTTACCTGCTCAGACTCAGAAGAAACTCCACATCTTTGGCACCCCATGCCAGCTTGCTTTCTGGATTTTAGGCCAAAATGGGAAGAGGGGATCTGGGAACACAAGGCTTCTGAGAGGCCAGGGCAGGAGGATCATTGATCACAGTATCCATTGACTAAAGGCTGAGCTGGAAGTAAGTAGTCCCCAGTAGCCATCACACCTGAAGAGTAAAGAACCTCCTGACCACAGCACGCCCTTAGGACCTTTGGGTCCTTGTGGTTATCTCCCTGACTTGCATAGAAAAAGGGCGGGAACACACAGGAGTTCTGAGAGACTGGCAGAGGGGGCCATTTCTTCTCTGTTCCTTCCTGAAAAGCAGAGAGGCTGAGCACTCATCAATCCTGAATGGTGATATCCCCAAGCTCCCATCATTTCCCTTCACTCACTAGACAATTGTGTACTACCTGCTCTATTTCTTTCCCACATGGCAGGGGCACAAAGAGGGTACCCAAGGATTCATTTTGGCTGGCCTCTCTTATTGGAACACCACTCACCTTACCTGAAAAGTCAGTGACATCCACCCTCCTTTCAAACTTCCTTGCTCACTAGGTCCTTGATATCACTGGTCAGGGTGATTAGCACAAATTCCTTCCCAAGTAGGGAAAGGGTGTTGGAGATACACCCAAGGGATCCTTAGAATTTTTTCTTACTCAATGTCAGAGAGGTGGTAAGACAAGCAGGCCCTAACTACAATCTAACCTGAAGGGAGGAAATCACTCTGATCCCATCATTTTCCTTGCACCTTTATATAATTGTGTCTGACAGGCGAAATTTCTCTCCCTGCTCCAGTTCAGGCCCAACTGGCCAGAGCACAGTAGGGGGTCCCTGAGTCCTCCAAACATTTTGGCTGTTCTCTCTTCCCGAGACGCCTCTCCCCTACCTCAAGAGCCCATATTCCCACTCTCCTTTCAATCTTACTTGCTCACTAGGTCCTTGACATTACTAGTCAGGCTGTTTTGCACAAGCACCTACCCAGGTAGGGAAGGGGTGTTTGAAACACATGGCCAGGGGTCCCTAATCATTGCTTATTGATTGTGTATGGCTGCCAGCAGAAGAATACAGCCTTGGCATTTGTGAAGTATTTAAAAGACCAGAGGAAGGGCCTGTTTGGCTAACCCCCCCACAGCAGGTGTCCTTGGCCTTTTGGCATCATATATTCCTTGGCCAGACTGGTAAAGCCTATGGAATCTTCATAACAATGCTTTGAAACACATACAATTTTTGTGGTCGTTGTTCAGTCTGACTCTCCATGATTCCATTTAGGGTTTTCTTGACAAAGATATTAAAGTACTTTGCCATTTCCTTCTCCAGCTCATTTTACAGAAGCAGAAACTGAGGCAAATGGGGTGAAGTGACTTGCCTAGGGTAACACAGCTAGAAGGACTAGTATAGTCCTCCTGACTCCAGATCCAAGGCTTTATCTCTTGTGCCATTAACTGCCAGATTTCCTGCCAAAAACAGAATGGACCCACAGGGGGCCCCAGAGACCCAAGGCCATTTCCTCCCTGTTCCTTTCTTCAAGCCAGAGAGGTCAAAAGGCTCAGAACCCCAACTTCCATTTAACCCAAAAGGGCCTATTCCCCATGCTGCCATCATTCCCTTTGGCCCACTAAGCAATTGTGTCCTCCTTGCTGGATTTCCCTCCAGAACTGGTGGGACACAGCAGAGGATCCCAGGGGCTGAGGGCATTTCACCTCTTGTCCTTTTTCCTGGAGGTTAAAGAGGCCAGAGGTGTAAGGACCCAATTTCCCTCATACCTGAGGAGGATATTCCTTTACGTGCCATCATTTTCCTTGACCCACTAGAAACCTCCAGCCTAACTGCAGAATTTCCTCTCAGAAAGCCAGAGGACACAACAAGGAGTCCCAGAGACCCCAGGTCAGCTGAATTCTATTCCAGGGACACCTCTCACCTACCCTGAAGGGGTCTCCCCACCCCACTGCTTCCCTGACACCCCTGTTGACTCAGCATGGGGTCCCAGAGGCCTAAGGCCTTCTTCCTTCTACTGTAGGACTGAGGCCAGGGCAAGGCCCAACTCCCATCAAACCCAATGACAGATGTTTTCCTGTCCACATCCTAGTAGACCCAATAAGTAGCTGCCCCCTGCCTGTCAGTTTTCCTGCCCAAAGTAGAGGGGAGAGGTGT
Source organism: Potorous gilbertii (assembly GCA_028658325.1). Lineage (NCBI taxonomy): Eukaryota > Metazoa > Chordata > Mammalia > Diprotodontia > Potoroidae > Potorous > Potorous gilbertii. Next base: position 4,133 of record JAQQSK010005990.1, read on the forward strand.
CCCAGAGGCCTGCAGCCATTCCACCTCCAGAGAAGCCATGGCACAGAGGGACCCAATTTCCATCAAACCTGAAAGTCAACAGCTCCCTGTTCCCATCATTCCCCTTGACCCAATAGGCATTCTGTCTTAGTTGCTGGATGTCCTCTGCCAAGAGGTATGGGACACAGTAGGGGGTCCCTGAGGCCAGCTGGCACCTGTTTCTGAAATATCTTTCATGTAAAGTGAAAACAGCCTGCACCCCTATGCCCCCATCCCCCAACTATGGTCAGACACCAGTTTGCCACTAGGTTTGTGGAACATGTCTCACCTAACCTAGAGGGGCTATGCCACCCCATCCCACAAGTCCTTCAACCCTATTGGGTCTGTGACCTTACTGCATGAAGTCTCACCAAAAAGGGGAAAAGATACAGCAAGGGGGTGCAGAGACCTGAGGAAATCATGTCACCTGAGACAGGAGAAGCAGGAAGCCTCCAGAACCTCATTCCCATTAAGCCTGAAGGGGCTATGTCTCCCCTCCCTCCCATCACGTGCCCAATTCCCCAAGGTCACTAAGCTTCTAGTCAATCTGCTTGCCCAACTTCCACTAAAAGAAGGGGTTTCCAAAAACAGGAGACCATTTGGCCAAGGGTCCTGTCATCAGAGGTCAGAGAGGTGGGAAATCAGCAAGCCCCAACTCTTATCAAACCTGTAGGGGAGTAATCAATCCCCTTCTGCTCTCATTCCCCTTGCCCACCAGGTAGTTGAGGCCTGTCTACTGGATTTTTTACCCAAAGTGGAGGGGACAAAACAAGGAGACCCAGAGGCCAGCTGACACCTCTTCCTGACCTAACTTTCACTAAACCTGAAGGGGCGAATTTCCCCCAAACCCAACCAGAATCCTCTCCCTACTTGGTTTCTGGGACCCCCAGTCAGCTTGCCTACTTGATCACTTGCCAAAAGGGATGGAGTACATGCATGAGGGGATCCCTGGGGCTAGAAGAGAGCTGGCCCATCAAACCTGAAGGAGGAATCTCCCAACACTGGTCAGCCTGCAGGCCCTACTAGATCCTGGATGCTCCTGGCCAGGTTGCCATCTGAAACTCTAGTCAAAATAGGCGAGAAACAGCAGAGGGGCCCAGAGGAAGGCCTATTTCTTTGATGGGAGTTAAGGTTGGCTGTTTTGGCGCCTCTAAGACCTTGAATTCCAGATGGGAACAGCTGGCCACAGTCTTCTTGCAGGGCCTGATATGATTAGGGTTAATTGACCTCCAAACTCTCATCTATTTTGCTCCCTGAAGCTTAGTCAAAGTTGGGGTATAACACTTCAGTGGGTCTGATGGAAAAGTCAACTGCCACAGACCTTGACTGTATTTGGGCTTCTTACCTCTGATTTCGGGTGACCTGATCAGGTGCCAGTTGGCTTCTAACCTCTTGGACCCCCTACTGTGTCCCCCTCCCCACTGGCATGAGTTTGGGCAGATACCCCTGGCCCCTCACCAATTTAGTGGGTCCCTGGAGTTGGGGCTGTCTGGATTTCCTTCTCTGGAAACTCCCAGGGCCTGAAACCTGACAGGATTTGCCTCATCCCTCCTTTGATGGCCTGAAGTTTCTTGACATTCTGGGTAGGGTTTCAGGCCCTGGGCCAACCTCACTCAGGTCTAAGAGGCCCCAGACTAGGCAATACCCTATCTCTTCATGGGGAGGGCCAAAGAGGAAGCAGGCTGAACCCTGCTTTACTTGGGGCCCCACTATGTTGGTGAAGCCTCTTACCAAATTCTTGCCAAAGTGGGAGGGAGGGATGCAGCAGGAGGTTGAGGCAAGAGGTGAGTTGGTTTCTGATTCTATCACTGGAGGTCTCATGGCCTAGATTTCAGTAGGCCCCAACTTAAGTCAATCCTCAGTGAGCAGGAGGGACAGATTGGGAAGCTGGCAGGTGGTTCCCTTCCCAGATCTAAGTGGTCTCTAGCCATAGGCACTATCTCTCCTCTATAGCTGGCTGGACAGCAAGGCAGGAGGCCTGCTTGACCCTGTTGTAATCAGATCTAGGTCCAGCAAAGTCAGAGAAGCCCCAAGCCTCCTGACCTCACCTTCACTCAGGGGAGCCTGAAGAAGCCAGAAGCTGGCTGCTTCCTGCTCCTGTCAGGTCCAGATGTGCACAGAGGTTCCCCTCTCCTCTTATCTGACCCCTGCCACGGGGGCCTCAACTATCCCATTTCTGCTGAATATTAGGGATAGCTGACTTCTGCTCTGAGCAGATTCTTTGGCTTCTTCACCCCACAGAGGGACCCCAATTCAGAGGGCCCCCAGTTCTGACAAAAGATGGAGTCGGATGTCTGTTAGGCACCAAGGAACTGGAATTCCCGGAAGATAGATACCAGACAGCCCTAAAACCCATCAAATCTGAAAGGCTGATTCCGCGCCCTCCCCCCCCCCCCCCGCGCCCCTGCTGCACTGCTTCTGTTAGGTCCTGAGCTCCATCAAGTAGAAAGTCCTAGGTTAAATGCTAAACTCCTTTCAGGGAAGCCACTGAAGATCAGAGAGGTCTGCAAGCTCAGATTGCCTGCCCAAACTTGGCTAAAAGGTTTCTGAGACATCTGACATTGGCAATGGCTTCCCCTCAGACACTTTAGGGGACTGTTTTCTCCTCATTCTCCTACCTAGTTCCCTCCAAGTGTCCTTTACTTGGTCATTCTCAGGGTCCCACCCACCACTGTGAGTGTCCCCCAAGATTTTGCCCTATGCTTTACCCTCTTTGCTCTCTCCATTCTCCCTCTTGGAGACTTCAGCTCTCATGAGTTCAGTTACCATCTCTATGCCAATGTCTGCCAGCCCTCTGAAATTCCAGTTTCACTTCTTGTTCAACAGGAAGTCCCATAGACATTCAAATTCCACATGTCCGAAACAACGTTTATCATCTTTCCCTCCAAAACAATTCTTATTCCAAACTTCCTTATTACTGTGGTAACAGTGATACCCTTGTCCCTGCTGCCTGAAGGCCAGATATGTTACATTATATGCCACCCTTCTTCCAATGTTCTCCAGTACCCTTGAGGGGATTTGGAGTGTCTAGGGTAGCTCTGTCTTTGGCTCCAGCTCCCACTGATGGTGTTTCGATTAAATGGGTCCTCTACAACCCAGTTCAATATAACCATTTCTCAGTAGTACTGGCTTTTACAAAGCAATTTTTTTACTTCCAAAGTATAGTCAGAGTAAACATAGAAACATTTTCCCCCAACCCAGGAGCACCCTACTTCCCCTTGTACCACCTTATACTCTGCAGAGGGGAAGTGGAGGAGGTACACAGTTCAGCTCAGTTCCTATACAGCACAATCCAACCAAGTTGTACGTCCAGGACCCACCTTGATCTGGAGTCTCAGATGCTGTGGCTTCTTGGACTTTCCCTGTTGAACTCACTGGCTGTACATCTGGCATAGAATCTTGCTTCCAAGGCTGCCATACCTCAAGCTCCTGGATCCAGTGGGAATCCCACCATCTAGAATGTTCATAGAATGGAAAAGGTGGAGATGGAGAACAACTCAAAACAAAACTCCAAGTCCATTTGCCAGGGCCCCTGGCTAAAAGGGATTAGGGGAAGGTTGCCCTTTACCCTGCCCAGTTAGTTCACGGAGCATATGTTGTGGGGGAATATGGCCTTCATCCTCTCTGGGCTCTAAGGGGAAGGGAAAAAGAGGTTGGGTATCAACGCTAAAGTTGTTAAAGACACAGAATGTTCTGTCTTTGCAGCTGATTGAAAGAGATTATTGCTACCAGCAAAGCCCAGTCAAAGGTCAAGTTCACAATGTCAGTGTCATCTTTGATTGACTGTCATCCCACATATGGAATCAGTTACCAAGTCTTGTCCTTTCTATCTCCACAATATCCCTTAATTCTATTTCCTCCTGACCACTCACAGAAATATCGTCCTAGTTCAGACCCTTATCACTCCCACCTAATCTACTGCCAAAACTTCCTACTCACTCTTCTTGCCTCACGTCTCTCTCCCTGTTCCAATCTGTCGATCACACGCGGCTAACCACGACTTTACAAAAGCCCAGATCTGACCTGCCCAGTCGATATTTGATAAAGTCCAGCTGTTGTTTATTCCCTGGAGTCTGTTGTTCAGTCATTTGAGCTGTATCTGACTCTTCATGAACCCTTTTGGGGTTTTCTTGGCAAAAGTCCTGGAGTGTTTTGTCATTTCCTTCTCCAGTTCATTTTTCAGGTGAGTAAACTGAGGCAAAGGGAGTGAAGTGACTTGCCCAGGGACACAGCTAATAAGCGTCTGAGGCCAGAATTGAATTCAGGAAGATAAGTCTTCCTCACTCCAAGTGTAGTGCTCTAGCCACTGTGCCACCTCACTGCCCGTTACTTGTAGGACCACGTATAAATTCCTCTGTTCAGCATTTAAATCTCTTCAAAACCAGGCTCCTTCCTACTTTTCCAGTTATCATTACTTCTTCCCATGCACTCAGACACATTGGCCTACTTTCTATTCCAGATACACAATACTCCAGATCCTTTTCATTGGCTGGCCCTGATGCCTGGAATACATTTCTGCTTTACCTGTATCTTGGGATCCTTCAGGACATAGTTCAAATGCTACTTTCAACATGAGGTCTTTCCTGGTTCCACCCTGCCTACTAGCTACTTCTGCCTTCCCTTGTAAGGTTATCTTGTATCTGACCTAGGTTTTGTACTATCCATAGGTTTTTGCCTCTCCATGTACACATTTTCTCTCTCATAGAACATAAACTCCATGAGTGAGGAGATTGTTTCCCCAATAACTAGCAAATAGTAGATTACTTAAGAAAAGCTTGCCACTTGATTGGCTCAGTTTCATAAAGGAGGCTCAGTAGTAACAGAATACTCATAAACAATGACAAAGATGAAGATAACTCAAAAATATTAAAGTACACATATGCTATATGGAGACAAATCACAAACAGTGGCAAGCTCAAATGATTCCAAATTGAAGGAGATGTAAAATGTAATAGAAAACCAACTGGGGCTTGTCAGGAGAACCCAGGAGATTGTCCTACCCACGATGCCCTGGGTTAGAGTAGTGGTGTCACAAACCCAAATAGAAACCAGCCAGCAAACTGCACATAAGGATCCCTCTGGGCAGCACATTAACTTAAAAAACCACATGTTAACATTATCAAAGTTCTACTGTATTTTTATTTGTTTTGCAAAATATTTCCCAATGACATTTTAATCTGGTTTGACTTTACAAGGGAATGTTGCAAAAGCATTCTCCCCCACAAAATGTTTGAAATCTCTGCTGCAAGACACCACATGTCCTTTTATATTTATAGAGAAAGAAAGGTCTTAAACAGAATCAAAATGTAAGTATTAATGAGACGTGAAAAAATTAACAAAACTAATTTTAAAAAGTACACAGAAAGATCAAAAAATTAAGTTGCTGTTTTGTTAAAAAAAAAAATCTTTAAAAGGCAAATAGCAAGGATTTCATAGTTACTAGCAGAGTTTATTCTTATTTAGTTTGCTTGCATTTGTTGAGACCTTGTTTATAATAAAAGTGATTTATAAAACAAACAAAAAGATGACAGCCCTCCTGCACAAGCTCTCCCAACTCCCTTCCTCTGTACTTCAAAATTATTTTGTATCTTCACCCATCCTTCCCTGCTTGACCTGAGTTCAAATCTCACCTCAGACACTTGACACTCACTTAGCTGTGTGATCTTGGGCAAGTCATTCAACCCCAATTGCCTCATCCTGGGTCATCTCCAATCATCCTGATGAATATCTGCTCACCAGATTGAGATTTCTCTAGAGGAGAAGTGAAGCTGGTGCCTCAAACAAACAGCAAAGTCAACTGCAAGTCATGTCATTATTTCTCTGATGGCACATTCTTCTTCAGCAACAAAGGACAACACACACACAATCTAAAAGGAGGTCTGTGGTCCTCCTGCTCTCCAACACTAACGTCTCTGACTCTTGTCCTCTCATCACCCATACCTCAGTCCATTGATTCCTGCACCCTCTCCCCTTCTTCAATCTCTTCCACTCCATGGACTTTTCCCCCTCTATCTACATACTCAGATCTCCCCTCACCTGAAAATGCTTTCTTTCCCCTCTGCTGCCTGCTTCAAGCTACCTCCTTTCTTCCTACTACTGCCAAGCCTCCTCAACTGTAATGGACTTGTGCAGCCTCTGGGCCTTAAAGAAGAAACACAGCCTCAACAGGAAAGCTGATCCCTTCTCTCCCTGGGTTACTTCCTACCGTATGTAGCTCATGCATCAACTGGATATCCAGTAGACTTAACATGTCCCAAACTGAACTCATTATCTTTCACCAAACCCTCTCTCCTTCCAAACTTCCCTATTGCCATCGAGGGCACCACTATCCTCTCAGTCACCTAGGCTCAAAGTCCGCATGTCATCCTTAACTCCTCACTCTCATCCCCCAAATCCAAAGTGTTACCACCTTCATAATATCTCTTGTATATGCCCCCCTTCTCTCCTGTGACACTTCCAGTATCCTACTGGAGGTTCTCCTCACCTCCTTTTTGGATATGCACACAAATTGTATTTAAATGAGGCAGAGTTGGGTAAAGTCATTGACCTCACTCTTCCAGTCACCAGAGTCCAGTAGAAGACAAAAGCCAGGATTACTGGTGCTGTCCCAGGATGTAGTGGATGATCTTGGGGTCTTCAATGTCTAAAAAGTTCCATGTGCTCCAAAGTTCCTGCTTTAGACACCCTTATGGCCGTTGGAACAAATGGTTCTCATATACCTATTATCATTTTCACACTCTTGGTGTAGACACTCCCCTAACTCACTAAAGGATTTGAGACCCTTGGTTACTCTGAATCTGGTTTACTTCATCTACTGGAATAGTTTGCCAGGGTGTGGCTGCTGCATATGCTACAGCCTCTTGGAGCCAAAGGTGAGAGTTGGGGGACAAGAAGATAGCAAAGGTGGATGAGTAGCTCTGAAAAGATCTGGACAATCCCTCACACCAGAGGTACCAGTCCTCCCTAATACACATATACCCCAGACTGTTACAATAGCCTATTGCTGGGTCTGCCATCTTCCGCTGTCAAATTGACATTCAAAAAATCAGGTGACCACATTACTCCTTCATTCAATAAACACCACTGTGTCTTTATTTTCTCCAGTGTCAAATATAAAATATTAGATTTTCAAAATCCTTTATAACCTGACTGCTTTCTAGTTCTAGTCTTCTTTCACTTTACCCAACCCCCTATCCTAGGTACTTGTTAATCCCATGACACTGGCCTCTTTGCTACTCTGCAAACAAGACACTCCATCAAAAGATGGAGGCTTTGGGTGTTCCTCATGACTGGAATGCTTTCCTTCCTCATTTGCATCTCCTGGATTCCCTAGTTTCCTTTCAATTTCAGTTAAAATCCCATTTTTTTACAGGAAGCTTTTCCTGGTCCCTATTAACAACAGTGCCTTCCCGCTATTATTTCTCATTTGTCCTTATAGAACTTATTTGCAATAATTGTTTACAAGTTGTCTCTCTCATTAAATTGTAAGCTCCTTGAAGGCAGAGACCATTTTTTGCCTTTCTTTGTATCCTCAGAGCTTAGCACAGTAGATTTTGTTGCTGTTGTTGAGTCAATTTTCGATTGTGTCTGACTCTTCATGACCCCATTTGAAATTTTCTTAGCAAAGATTTGGGGATGGTTTACCATTTCCTTCTCCAGCTCATTTTACAGATGAGGAAACTGAGGCAAACAGGGTTAAGGGACTTGCCCAGGGTCACCTAGCTAGGAAGTATATGAAGTCAGATTTGAACTCAGGAAGATGTCTTCCTGACTCTATTCACTGCTAGTAGACTAACTGAAATCCTATGATCTTAATCCTGACGGACTGGAGTGCATGGAAAAGATTAATATGAGGTCACTGAATTAGAGTTGGAAGCATCCTTTGAGGTCATCTAAAGGCCAGTATTTATATAGCCAAGTTTGCAAAGTGCTTTACCTTTCTTATCACATTTGATTTATACAATAACCCTGTAAGGTAGATGTTATTATCATCCCCATTTAAAAGTTGAGGGAACTGAGGGAAAGGGAAAGCCAGAGAAGGGAAGCCACTTGCCCAAGGCATAAAGTAGCAGAGCTGGACTTTGAATCCAGGTCCTCTGACTACATTCCCCTGCACCATAATTCCCATTGGCAGAGGTGGAAAGGTAGGAGGGCTCCAGATTGTGGAAGGCCATGAATCTTCTCCATGGATATAAAAAAAATGAATTTATGTAAGAGCACGTCATGACAGAAGGATATAAGAGTATGGCCTAGACTGCTTAGAAAAGTTCCAAGGGGGTTAAGGTTCAGAATAAGCTAAGGGCTTTTGAGGCTGGTTTGTAACAGAGACAACAAGAAAATGATGGGCCTAATGCTTGGGGCACTTGGCATTAACTGGCAACAGAAAGAAAACTCCATTGTTCAGTTCTTGTTTAGTATTTGTCTTCTTTATCAGGACAATGATCTTCACACTGGAAGGGATAGAACAAACTGATTAGACAGCCAGGGGGTGCTGGAGTGGATAGAACGCCAGGTATGAGGTCAATAAGACTCATCTTTGTGAGTTCAAATCTGGCCTCAGACAGTTCACTTCACCCTGTTTGCCTCACTTTCCTCTTCTGTAAAATGAGCTACAGAAGGAAATAGCAAGCCACTCCAGTATCTGCCAGAAAACAAACAAATCCAAATGAGGTTACAAAGAGTTGTACATAACTAAAAAAATGACTCAACAACAACAACAACAATAAATATGGCTAAGTAAGAATTGATGTCCTATATGGGTGAGTAGATAGTCAGAGAATACCTTGCTATTTTTGACTCAAGTCTTCTGAATTACATTTCAGATGCTATATCCTATTTGAGTAGAAGGTCAATACAACTTTGGTGAGTAGGACAAAATAAGATCTAAATGAAGATCCCTGGGTGTATGATACAATAGATCAGGTTTGGTTGGCACCAGGATTTCTTTGGAACACCAAAATCCAATGAGTTGAGATGAAAGTAAGCAACTAAAGATTTAGGAGAAGGGGGGATGGAGCCAAGATGGCACAGTAACAGCATTCCCACCAAGCCCAGCCAAAAGCCTGTTAAAAAATGTCTCTAAACAAATTGTGGAGCTGCAGAACCCACAGAATGATGAGGTGAAGCAAATCACCAGGCCGAGACAGTCTGGAAGGTCACTTGGAAGTATCTATCACACCACTCTGGGAGCAGAGTGCTGTCCAGCATGGGCCAGGCTGGCACAGACAGGCTGTGCGCAGGCCTTGGGGAGACAGAATCTCTTGCACTTGTGGCACTTTCTAGGCTTCAGGACTCCAAAACAAAAAGGACAAATTAGAAGGTCAGTGGAAAAAGCCTTTGAGACCTGTATGGGAGAGTGGAGGGGTCTGACCCCAGCCCCAGGGCAGCAGAGGGGAAAGGGGCAGAGGAATCTATAGCAGCAGCAGGGGCAGAGACAGCAACTGTTTCTGGAGCTCTAGGCCCATAGATTGTGGGAAAATCCAATGGTTGACAGTACGCCCCTCACCCCCACTGGAAGCAGGGATCTACCTTAACAAAGAGCTCAAAAGTCAAGTAAATGGCTGGGGAAATGAGCAAAAACCAGAAAAAGAATCAGACTATAAAATCTTACTTTGGTGACAAGGAAGACCACAACATGCAAACAGAAGAAAATAAAGTCAAAGCTCCTCCATCCAAAGTCTCCAAGAAAAATATGAATTAGTCTCAGACCACGGAAAAGCTCAAAAAGGATTTGGAAAAATCAAGTAAGAGAAGTAGAGCAAAAATTGGGAAGAGAAATGAAAGTGATGCAAGAAAATCATGAAAAACAGGTCAACTGTTTGCTAAAGGAGACCCAAAAAAATATTGAAGAAAATAACACTTTAAAAAATAGACTAACTCAAATGGCAAAAGAAATCCAAAAAGTCAATGAGGAGAAGAATGCCCTAAAAAGCAGAATTGGCAAGATGGAAAAGGAGATCCAAAAGCTCACCGAAGAAAATAATTCCTTAAAGGTTATAATGAAGCAGATGGAAGCTAATGACTTTATGAAAAATCAAGAAATTATGAAACAAAACCAAAGGAAAGAAAAAATAGCAATGTGAAATATCTCACTGGAAAAACAACTGACCTGGAAAATAGATCCAGGAGAGAAAACTTAAAAATTATGGGATTGCCTGAAAGCCATGATCAAAAAATAGCCTTGATATTATCTTTCATGAAATTACCAAGGAAAACTGTCCTGATATTCTAGAACCAGAGGGTAAAATAAATATTGAAAGAATACACTGATCATCTTCTGAAAGAGAACCCAAAAGAAAAACTCCTAGGAATATTGTAACTAAATTCCAGAGTTCCCAGGTCAAGGAGAAAATATTGCAAGCAGTCAGAAAGAAATAATTTGAGTATTGTGGAAACACAATCAGGATAACACAAGATCTAGCAACTTCTACATTAAGGGATGACAGGGCTTGGAATATGATATTCCAGAAGTCAAAGGAACTAGGATTAAAACCAAGAATC
>JAQQSK010005991.1:0-14650 GCA_028658325.1 Potorous gilbertii
CATCTCTCTCATTTCTCTTCCCAGTTTTTCCTCCACCTGTCTAACTTGATTTTCAAAATCCTTTTTGAGCTCCTCCATGGCCTGAGCCCATGAGGTATCTATTTCAGATATTTGGGATACAGAGGCTTTGACTCCTATGTCTTTACCTGATGGTAAGCATATCTCTTCGTCCTCATAGAGGAATGGCGCAATCCTCTGGTCACCAAGAAAATGACCATCTATGGTCTTAGTTTTTTTTCCCTTTTCTGGGCATTTTCGAGCCAGTTACTTGATTTCTGAGAGTCCTCTCCACCCCCTGGCCTAGATCCAGCCAGCCAGTGCTTGGGGTCTGAGATTCAAATGCTGCTCCCCAGCCTCAGTGCTTTTGGCAGCAGACCTGACTGCTCTTCACTGGGAGCTTATCTGCTGGTTGTCAGGTGGGGGCAGGGCTGCTTCTCAGGCTCAGTTCCCTCAGGGGGTTTATGCAGAGATCTCAAGCAATGTAGCCTTCAGCAGGAGTCTCTGTCCGAGCTGCCGCTGCTTCTGCCGCGGCCGCCCCACCTCCCGAGGGGGTCCGAGTCCCGGAGATCCCCAGCTCCCCTCTTAGCTCATCTCTCTCACTGACCTGTGCGTCTGTGGGTGGAGGGACTTTTGCAGCCGCTGGAGAGTCAGTCCCTGAAGCCTGCTGGGGTCTGCTGTCTCCTCTTAGTCCGGTGTGGCCAGGCAGGCCGGGCAGAGCTCTGTGGCCGGGGCGGGGGAGGGGAGGACTCTCCCGGGCAGGGCTCTGCTCCCGTCAGGGGTACCTTTGCGGTTGGTTTTTCAGGGCTCTCTGCAACGGAAATCTCCTTCACTGTGTTCTGCGCAGCTTCCACTGTTCCAGAATTTGTCAGGAGTTCTTTTTAGAGGGAATCCATGGGCTGTGGGTTTGGAGCTAGCAAATGTGAGTCTTTCTACTCCGCCATCTTGGCTCCGCCCCCTCTTGCTTTATTTTCAAACTCCTTTTTGCCATCTTCCATGGCCCAAGACCAATTCATATTTTCATTTGAGGTTTTGGATGTAGGAGTTTTGACTTTGTTGTCTTCTGTGTATGTATTTTGATCTTCCTTTTCCCCATAGTAACTTTCTATGGTCAGATTATTTTTTGTTATTTGCTAATGTTCCTAGTCCATTATTTGGCTTTTAACTCTTTTTTAAAGGAGGGCTTTGCTTCCTGAGTGGTGGGGTCCGCTATCCTGAACTTCAGGAGTTTTGCATAGAGTTATTTATGAACCTGTAAGTTTTCAGTTCGTCCAAGTTGGCATTATCTAAGGAGAGGTGTGTTTGCTACTCTACCGGCCTGTGCTCTGATCTCTGAGTGACCACAATCATTCTCTTAAGTCCTGGAACTTAAGGATTCCTGCTCCACAGTGTCTGCAAGCTCTTGTATTCTAGTGCTCCTCTTCTCCTTGTCATTGCTACCTGGGACTGGGATTCAAATCCAAGAATAGACAAAACATAGGAGTCCTTCTTCAATGTAAGAGAAAAGACCCTTGTAATATTCTTCTGAGCAGTTGTTCATTCCCCTTACCATCTGTGGGCTGAAAGCTCGGGAAGCAGCTAATGTACTACTTATTCACAAGGTCTTCTACTGGGTCCAGTGTTGTACTGGCATGACTTGCACTGGGCTGTGCTCCACTCTGACTCCAGTACTGCTGCCTCATCCTACAACTTTCTAAGTAGTCTTCAGCAGAAAAATTTACCCTGTCTTTTTGTGGTTCTCTTGCTCTGGAATTTGTTTAGAGTCATTATTTAAAGGAATTTTGAGTAGTTTTTCGGAAATCTCAGGTGAGTTCCATGCCTTTACTCTGCCATATTGGCTCCATCGCTATGCTCCCTCTTGTTGTCACTCTGCGGCTATTGTTGTCCCTACAATTTGCCTTTATTTACTCTTCTTGCATTTCTATTGGTTGGGGTGTTCAAGGAAAAAAATAACCTCCTCAGTTCTGTTTCTCTTTCTACAAATGTCTCAAACACTTTATTGTTGAACATCCATCTTTTTATTTTCATGTATGATTATGCTCTTTGACTTTGAGAATAGGTTACCTTTGGATGTGTCCTGAGCTCCATTACACTTCAAAACATATTATTCCTTCCCTTCTGAGTTTTCTAGTAGGTAAAAATGTCTTTTGACTTCTTGAATTTCCTTTCTGTTTTATTTGAAGATTTTTCTCCTGATTGGTAGTTGAACCTGTTTCTAAATTGAATGAGTCAAATTAAACCATCATATGTCTTGAAGTTTGTAGGCTTGAGTATTTTTCTTATTTTTTTTTCTGAAAGTGTTCTGTGAATGCTTTCAGTTGATTTATTTTCATTTTGTATGTTCAAAAGTTCCATGCATGTCTCTTATCATTCCCTGAATTATTGTTTTAAATGTTTTTGTCCTATTGTTAATCGGGGAGATATATGCCCTTTAAGTTGTCTCCATACATCCAATCTTTAAGATCAATATGTTTTGTTTGCATAGTATGCATAGTTTCTTTTAATGTTATTGCTTTTGTCTCCTTTCTTCCAGATTGTCCTTCCATTTTCTTTGTTTGAAATCTCAATCTAACCATTGCAGATTCAAGTTTCCCCATTCAGCTCATTCTTTTTTAGTGCGAGGGCCATAAATTCTGCTCTCATGATTCTCATTTCTCCTTCTTCTATTCAGAATTATGGTGTTGTATTTCCATGTTTGTCCCACATTTCACAGGGTCTTTTTCTCAAGAGTTAGATCATTCTTCTTTGTTTGGAAGTATTCATTCATGGATACCTGAACTCATTTCCTAGATCTGGAGGCCATGTTTTCTTCTGCTGTAAATGTTTTCTCTATTGATGTACTGCTTTTTGAGTTTTCTTCTCCTTGAGATCTTTGGTAATTTCATTGTTTTCCTTATGTCCCTTTCTTTCTACTCCTGTTCATGTTCTAATTTTCCCTTATTGATCATGGCTTATTTTGGGAATGGGTCTCAAAATCTCTTGGTTTCTTCCACACTGGGCATTTCCTGACTCATAAGCCAAGATCTCTGCTCCAGTTAGCACCAGCTGGATTTTGAATACTACTGTCCCTTAGCTCTCTGGTGGTACCAAAAGTTCTGAGTGCTACCACATTGTTCATAACAGGGTTGGCCCACCAACCACCAGTAGTTCTGAAGTTTGCAACACTTACTGCAAGACTAACTGCTGAAGAATTGGTTATATGACCTGGTCCTGGCACATTGTTTCTGCAGGTCTCCCCTGGCAGTCCTAGCTGTTTTTGGAGCAATCTTATGTATGTTTGTGCCAGGATGTTTGTGCTTGGGAATGGAAAGAGCGACAGGAGATACAAAGGGGGTGATATTCAGGATAGGGTACTTTTTTGTGTAGTGTCTTTGGTTACAACAATGCATCCTCATTGCAGGTAGCATGGAATGTTCAGGAGGATTGTTGAGTGAGCTCAATAAGCATCAATTCATTTTTCAAACCTTTAAGATTGTATAGTCCAGGCTATGAAGACAGTTAAAGTTTCTTTATCTTTGGAACATATTTTTTGTTTTGAGCTTTGAGATGTCATAGTAATTGGAAAAAAAATGTATAATCTTCCGTCTTCCTTTCACTTAACCCTCTGCTTGATGACTATGAATTGAAATAAACCTGGTTGAATTTTGTTCTGGCTTGCAAGACTATTGAAGAGGCAGGAGATAATTTGTGCTCATCCTGGAAACTTCATGGAGCAAAGCTTGACTGAGCCACCTGAAAGAGTCAGGAGGTGATGGATTCCAGTCCAAAAAGCCCTGAAAGCAGTTCCTAGCAACATTGCACCAATGAGATAGAAGGAGACCCTAGAACAGGAAGAACTTTCAGGCTATTATTTATAAATGACATTGTGCTGACTTTATCAAGCTCCAGAATATTACAACCTCCTAAGTGAGTTTATAATCACTCAAAGCAGGGGAATTTTTGGAAATTTTACAGTTCCTTTAACTAACCCTAATTTCTACTGGGAACAAAATTTCCATGTTGTGAAGAACATATTTTTCTGATAGATAAAAATATTATATTTTGTGTTGTTCAGTTATTTTCAATAACTTTTTACCTCATTTGGAGTATTCTAAGCAAAAATACTGTAGTAGTTCTATCCACAGCTCATTTTACAGATGAGAAAAATGAGACAAGCAAGGTTGATGTCTTGCCCCTCGTCAAATAACTAATGTTTGAGGCCAGCTTTGAACTCAACTCTTCCAGATTCCAGAGGTAGCACTCTATTTTCATTGTGCTTCCTAGCTGCACAGAGATAAAAATAAAGCACTTATTAAGTTCTTGCTACATGCAAGGTACTGAAGTAGGCATTGAGGAAACAAATAAAAGCTAGCCACACAATCCCTGCCCTCAAAGGGCTTTTATTTTAGAGAAAACAACACATAAATGGATGCTCAGAGAAGGGACACACTCAAGGTGGCATCACTGAAGACATCTTGGAAATGTGGTGGAAGACTAGAACTGAGCAAGATAAAGGTAAAGAGGGGCTAATAAAGTCCAAGAAACTTTTGAGTGAGTGTCCAGTTAAATGTGTGGACAAGAGAGTGGATTTGATGGTCTAAAAGGAGATAGCAGAGCAAGAAGTGTCTGAAGAGTGATAAGACTGTTTGCCTTCAAATATTACAAAACTAAAATTTCCAAAGTAATTGGACATTACTCAAAGGACAATGGAAAGGTAACTATTGGGTCTGATTAATTTATATCCCATTATAAACAAGGATTTATATGATAGAAAGAGTAAAAGATATTATCAGAGAAATGTTTGACTAAGGAAGGGAAATGTGAGCTAATCAGAGAGAGAAACAGACAGACAGACAGAGAAAAAGACAGAGAAAGAGAGAGACAGAGGCAGAGACAGAGAGAGACAGGGACAGAGAGCAAGGGACAGCAGATGAATGGCTCTGTGCTCCATTAATACCAAGTCAATGTCATGAGAATACAATGAAGTCTATCAGCTCTGGTAAATATTGACAGTTTATGAAAATATGTGTATAAGAGGTGATCTGAGTGGGCAGACATGCTTGAACTAAAATCTACATCATCATCCATCCATGTCAACAAAATCACAGATAATAATGGCTAACATTGATATAGAACTTGTACATTTTGCATTGACATTTACAACTTTTAACTTCACAATAAATATGGTAAATAGATGTTAGTATTATGCTCCTTTTGCAGGTGAAGGAACTGAGGCTGGATCCTGGATCACAAAGTCAGTAAGTGTCTAAGACAGGAATAGTATTTGGATCTTCTTGACGCCAGACCCAGTGTTCCATCCACTACTCAGCTTAGCTGACTCAGATCTACCAGAGTTTGAATAATAACCATAATAGGAGTGGGAATTCAAGTGATGATAATTATAAAGAAAAATAGTTCCTGTTAATAAGGTACGTGGGGGTTCTGAAGAAATTTTCTATATATTATGTCATTGTATCTTCAAAATAGTCACAGAAATCAATAGGGCAAATATTAAGATTCTCATTTTAGAGGAGAAGAAAGTGAATCTCACCCAAGGTCAAGGTCACATAGTGCATGGCACAAAGGTAGAAAGTGACCTGGCTGAGATTCAAACTTAGATTTCTGATTCCAAATATTTTATGATTTCAACCCTCCTACACTAAAAGAGCTACTAGAAATGGTTTTGTTTTTTAAAAGTCAAGGTGAATCCAATTATGGATACTATGAAGAAAAATGCCATGTTAATCAATTGATTAAATTACAGACAAGTCTTTCTTTACATAAATGGACCTTTCAGCAGAGCTAAAGCAATTTTACATAATGAAAATTTCCCAACCAATTTAAGGAGAGGAGAGAGGGACAATGGATGCAATAGGGCCTCTTGATGGAGTGAGGGAACCTGCACAGGTAAGGATATGTGGTCCCTGGATAGAGAAGCAAAAGTAAGAAGAAAACACAGGTCAGAGGAAAACATCATATCACTGGATGGGCAAAGCAGGGCAAAAGTCTTGCCTCTCAGTGTACAAGATGTCTCAAGAAAAGCCCTTATCTGGTGTGGTGGTTGCTCAGTAGGTACTTTGTTTTGCTTTCACTTGAAAGGACTTTTGTGGGTTTATGTTGGTGGTGGTGGGAATCCTTGGAACCCTGAGCCAAGGGACAGGAATGGGGAGAGAGAGAGAGAGAGAGAGAGAGAGAGAGAGAGAGAGAGAGAGAGAGAGAGAGAACAGTATTATACAATAAAATTACAATGGTGGGTTTTTTTTTTGAGTGGGGGGAATGTGGATGAAGTCAAATTTGCATGACAATTGTTTACATTTCATGTATGATTTGCTGAATCATTTTATATATTATCACACTGTCCATATTGTGTTATTTATTAATTACATCAAGACATAAACAGAGCTGGCCAATAGAATTTCTCCCTCCACCACAGTAAATAGCTAGTTCTTCATGTCTTCCCAATCCTGGAGACTCTCATTTGTGTTATTTGACCTACCAAACACACTGATGACTTTTCGCAGGTTACTTTAATTAATCTTATGAATGAGAGCATTCAGCTCTCTGTTCTCTTAATCCTTCCTTGGGCCATAGGACCACCAGTGGTTCCAGTCATGGCTGTCCCTAATGCTACCTCTTAAAATTTATTACCATTAACACAGTAACACAAAGGTATATGCTTCCATTGTCCTTTAGATCCACTGAAATACCGATCCTTCCAAAATTGTGGAGTTGAAGCCAGGTTAGGTTGTTTGAAAAATCTTGATATTAAAAAAATATGTCTTTAACAGTTTGGGATCATCACTGAAAGTGTTGCATAATTTTCTAAATATATTATGATTTGATTTCCTCCCATTCAATTCATATTTACCATAATTTAAAAAATCTTAAATTCACTGCTTTATAGTTCTATTCCCTTAGGATACACTGATTTTTGCATTGCTGTTGAAAAACATGGTCGATATAGTGCTGTTATCATCTACATGTCATATTTCCTTTAAGGAGAAATTGAGGAGTTTTCTTTTCTTTTTATAAATTCAAACATGATCACTTATTTTTTTCAATTAAATTTATTTATTTAACTTTTTACATTCATTTTCACAAAATTTTGGGTTCCAAATTTTCTCCCCATTTGTCCTCTCCCCCAACCCAAAACACTGAGAATTCTAATTTCCCCTATCACCAATCTGCCCTCTCTTCTATCATCCTCCCTTCCCTTGCCCCCATCTTCTCTTTTGACCTGTAGGGCCAGATAGTTTTCTATTCTCCATGACCTATATTTCTTATTTCCTAGTAGCAAGAAAAATATTCAACAATTTTTCCCAAAGCTTTGAGTTTCAACTTCTCTCCCTCCCTCCTTCCTCACCCATACCCTTTGGAAAGGCAGGCAATTCAATATAAGCCATATCTGTGTAGTTTTGCAAATGACTTCCATAATAGTCATGTTGTGTAAGACTAACTATATTTCCCTCCATCCTATCCTGGCCCCCATTGTTTCTGTTCTCTCTTTTGATCGTGTCCCTCCCGAAAAGAGTTGATTTCAAATTGCTCCTTCTTCCCATTGCCCTCCCTTCCATCATCTCCACCACCCTGCTTATCCCCTTCTCCCCCACTTTCCTCTATTGTAAGATAGGTTTTCATACCAAAATGAGTGTGCATTTTATTCCTTCCTTTAGTCAAATGTGATGAGAGTAAACTTCATGTTTTTCTCTCAGCTCCCCTCTTTTTCCTTCCACTACAAAGTCTTCTGCCTGCCTCTTATATGAGAGATAATTTGTCCCATTCCACTTCTCCCACTGTCCTCCCAATACATTTCTGTCTCACTGCTTAACTTCATTTTTTTAAGTTATGATCCCATCCTATTCAATTCACTCAGTGCTCTCTGTCTCTGTGTGCATGTGTGTGTGTGCATGCACGTGTACGTGTGTGTGTGTAATCCCACCAACTACCCAGATACTGAAAAGTTTCAAGAGTTACAAATATTGTCTTTCCATGTAGGAATGTTAACAGTTCAACTTTAGTAAGTCCCTTATGACTTCTCTTTGCTGTTTATTTTTTCATGCTTTTTCTCATTCTTGTGTTTGAAAGTCAAATTTTCTTTTCAGCTCTGGTCTTTTCATCAAGAATGCTTGAAAGTCCTCTATTTCATTGAAAGACCAGTTTTTCCCCTGAAGTGTTATACTCAGTTTTGCTGTGTAGGTGATTCTTGGTTTTAGGCCTAGTTCCTTTGACTTCTGGAATATACTATTCCATGCCCTTCTATGCCTTAATATAGAAGCTGCTAGATCTTGTGTTATCCTGATTGTATTTCCACAATACTGGAATTGTTTCTTTCTAGCTGCTTACAATATTTTTTTCCTTCACCTGGGAGCTCTGGAATTTGGTCACAATGTTCCTAGGAGTTTCTCTTTTTGGATTTCTTTCTGGTGGTGATCGGTGGATTCCTTGAATACTTATTTGGCCCTCTGGTTCTAGAATATCAGGGAAGTTTTCCTTGATAATTTCATGAAGGATTTTGTCTAGGCTCTTTTTTTGATCATGGCTTTCAGGTAGTCCCATCATTTTTAAATTGTCTCTCCTGGATCTATTTTCCACTTCAGTTGTTTTTCCAATGAGGTATTTTACATTATGTCCAATTTTTTCATTCTTTTGATTTTGTTTTGTGATTTCTAGGTTTCTCATAAAGTCGTGAACCTCCATCTATTCCATTCCAATTTTGAAAGAACTATTTTCTTCAGTGAGCTTGTGAATCTCCTTTTCCATTTGGCTAATTCTGCTTTTTAAAGCATTCTCCTCCTCACTGGCTTTTTGAACCTCTTTTGCCAGTTGAGTTAGCCTATTTTTCAAGGTGTTATTTTCTTCAGCATTTTTTTGGGTCTACTTTAGCAAGGTGTTTACCTGATTTTCATGCATTTCTTGCATCTCTCTCATTTCTCTTCCAAGTTTTTCTTCCACCTCTCTCACTTGACTTTCAAAATCCTTTTTGAGCGCTTCCATGGCCTGAGCCTATTGAATATCTATTTTGGGTGTTTGCAATACAGAAGCCTTGACTTCTATGTCTTTCCCTGATGGTAAGCATGGTTCTTCCTCATTAGAAAGGATGGGATGAGATATCTGGTCACCAAGAAAGTAACCTTCTATGGTCTTATTTTTTTTTCACTTTTCTCGGCATTTTCCCAGCCAGCAACTTGACTTCTGAGTTTCCTCTCCACACTCACCTCAGCTCCAGAGCCACCCAGATAGTGCTTGGGGTCTGAGATTCAAATGCTGCTCCCCTGCCTCAGGGCTTTCAGCAGGGGTGGTGCTGCTATTCAGTGTTAGACTAAATTCAAGTGCTTGGGTGAGGGCAGGACTGTCACATGAGGCTCAGTTCCCTCAGGGGGTTTATGTGGAGACCTTCAATAATGGATACAAGCCCCTGCCTGCTTTCGGAGCCTCTGTCAGCTACCACCTCCACTGCTCCCTTCTGAGGGTGCCTGAGTTATGGAGACACCCTGCTCCCCTCTCGCCATCCAAATAGGCTCTCTCACTTACCTTTGGCATCTGTGGGTGGAGAGACCTGCTCAGCCATTGGAAATTCTGTTCCTGAAGCCTGCTCAGATCTGCAACTCTCAGTGCCACGTGGCCAAGGCAGGACTTGGCTCTGCTCTGGGTCCAGTGTGTGATAGACCTTTGGTGTTGGTAGTTTTTTGGCTCTCTGGAACAGAAATCTCCTCCACTCTATTGTTGTGTGGCTTCCCCTGCTCCAGCATTTGTTAGGAATTCTTTACAGGTGTTTTATGGGCTGTAGATTAGGAGCTAGCATATGTGAATCTTTCTACTCCATGATCTTGGCTCCTCTCTACACCTCCTTTTATGATAGATTCAAACATGATTACTTTTTAGTGAACTTTGGTGTTTCATTTGTTTATTGATTCCTGGTTTTAATTTCAATAGAAGTTATTACTAAAAACAAAAGGAAATTGCTGATGATGAGAGGTATTGAGGGATACTGGATAATGTTCTGGACTTGGAGTCCATATTACCTGGGTTCAAATCAAATATTGGATCTTTACTAGCAATTGACATTAGGCAAGTCAGTTAACATCTCTTTGCCCCAATTTAGCCTTCTATTAAAAAAGGACTACAGCTATTTACACAGTAGATAGAGTTCTGAGCTTAGAATCAGGAGAATATGAGTTCAAATCTAACCTCAGAAACTCACTGTATGACTTTGGGCATGCCACTTAACCCTGTTTGCCTCAGTTCCACATCTGTAAAGTGAATTGGGGAAAGAAATGGCAAATCATTTAAGCATCCCTGCCAAGAAAACCCTAAATGTTGTCATAAAGAGTTGTATGCAGTTGAAAAGCAGTTGAAAAATTTCAACAAAATGTGAGTGATACTTCTGACTTCACAGGCATCTAAGAGGGTTTCCTTGAATAACAGAGGTTCTTGGTCCTGGAGTTGGAAAAATCTGAGTTCAAATCTGAACTTAGCCTCTTACTAACTGTATGGCTCTGGGAAAGTCATTTACCAGCTGTCTGCCTCAGTTTGCTCATCTATAAAGTGGGGATAATAACAGTAACATCTGCAGGTTTTTTGCGAGGATCAAATTAGATAATATATATAAAGCACTTTAAACAGTACCTGGCACATTGGAAACACATAATTAATGCCTGTTTTCTTCTTTCCCTTGCTCCTTCATCACAGAGTTGATATAGTACTCAAAATCATAAGCATAAAGCAATACTAGTGATTATTAAGAGACTTTTAAAACCTTGGGCTACATTACTTTGGACAATAAAGACTTTTTCTTTGTTACTCTTCCATCACTTCTGTTGTATCTGACTCTTTGTGATCTCCTTTGGCATTTTCTTGGCTAAGATACTGGAGTGTTTTGCCATTTCCTTTTCCAGTGCCATTTATAGACGAGGCAAACAGGATTAAATTAAAAGCTGTGCCCAGAGTCATACAGCTAATAAGTGAGTGAAGTCAGATTTTAACTCATGAAGACAATCCTTCCTGACTTCAGGCCTGGCACTCTATCCACTGAGTCACCTTGATACACTTCAGAGTTCTAAGATCTAGAGATCTAAGAAGTTCTATGTTCCCACTCAAACCCTCCCATTCCCACCTCAAGGGAACAGTGAATTAGTTTTCTTTTAACTGACTCTTTAAATTAAAAAAAATAGTAATACTAACGTTTATAATAATTATAGAATATAGTGGTACTTCAATACCTGAAAATTTTTTCTATTTCCAACATACAGATATGTCCTCCAGTAACAAATATTGCAACCTTTCTTTTCTTTATGCATGAT
Organism: Potorous gilbertii; assembly: GCA_028658325.1. NCBI lineage: Eukaryota > Metazoa > Chordata > Mammalia > Diprotodontia > Potoroidae > Potorous > Potorous gilbertii. The sequence goes on from JAQQSK010005991.1 coordinate 11,277, forward strand.
CGGGGGGTGGGGTCAAAGCCAAGATGGCAGAATAGAAAGACGCATATACTCTAGTGCTTCCCCCACCGCCCACAAAATATCTGGAAGAAATGATTCTCAACAAATTCTAGAGCATCAGAAGCCACAGAACAATAGAGAAAAAGAGGTTTCTAGTCAAAGGTAACATGGAAGACTGACAGGAAAGGTCTATCTCAGTAGATGCTGAGCAGAGTGGAGCCCAGCCCTGACCATGCAGCACCAGGAGGAACAGGACCTGAACAGACCTCTGGGGGAGAGTTCCCAGAAGGGAGGGTCCCAGATATCTCAACCCAAAAGTGACAAAGAAAGCTCCAAAAGTCAGTCTGGGAGGGCTTTCTCAGCACTCCCTGGGAGGGGAAAATGATTCCTGACAGCAGGAACAGCAGCACCAGACTGCAGACAGCTACAGTGGTGGGGAAACAACCTGGGTCCATTGTCCAGGCAGTTCAGTTTAAAGCCTCTGGTGGTAGGGAGCAGCTGATCTAAACTTCATCCCTCACTGATGGCCCTGCCCCCACCAAAAACCCAGGGAAATCAAGCAGCTGAGTCCAATAACAGCCTTGAACATGATACTGGGGAGAGAATGGGCAATAGGACCATCCTCTCAACAAAAGATTCAGAAGTCAAGTAACCAGCTGGGAAAATGCCCAAGAAAAGGCGAAAAAATAAGACCCTAGAAGGTTACATTCTTGGTGAACAGGTGTCTCCTCCCATCCTTTCAGATGAGGAAGAACAAGGCATACTGTCACAGGAAGTCAAAGCCACTGCCTGCAGCACCTCCAAGGGGAACTTAAACTAGGCTCAGGCTAGAAAAGTGAGTTAGCAGCTTGCTAAAGAAGAACCAAAAAAACGCTGAGGAAAATAACACCTTTAAGAAGAGGCTAACACAATTGGAAAAAAGAGGTCCAAAAAGCCAATGAGGAGAAGGAGGCTTTAGAAAGCAGAATTAGCTAAATGGAGGAGAAGATTCAAAATCTCACTGAACAAAATAGTTCTATAAAAGACAGAATTGAATTCAGGGAAGCTAACGACTGTGACATAAACCAAGCAGTTGAAAAACAAAACCAAAAGTTTGAAAAAATAGAAGATAATGTGAAACATCTCATTGGAAAAGTAACTGACCTGAAAAATAGATACAGGAGAGACAATTTAAAAATTATGGGACTACCTGAAAGCCATGAACAAAAAAAGACTGTAGACATTATCTTCTATGAAATTATCAAGGAAAATTGCCTGATATTCTAGAACCAGAGGGAAAATCAATATTGAAAGAATCCCCCTATCACCTCCTGAAAGAGATCTGAAGAGAGAAACTCCTAGGAATATTGTGGCCAAATTTCAGAGTTTCCAGGTCAAGAAGAAAATACTGCAAGCCCCTAGAAAGAAACAATTCCAGTATTGTGGAAATACAATCAGGATAACACAGGATCTGGCAGCTTCCACATTGAGGGATCGAAGGGCTTGGAATAGGATATTCTAGAAGTCAAAGGAACTGGGATTAAAACCAAGAATCACCTACCCAGCAAAACTGAGTATAATATTCAATGACATAGAGGACTTTCAAGCATTCTGATGAAAAGACTCAAACAAGAATCAAGAGAAGCATGAAAAGGTCAACAGGAAAGAGAAATCATAAAAGACTTTCTAAAGCTAAACTATTTACATTACTACATGGAAAGAAAATATCTGTAACTCTTGAGACTTTTCTCAGTATTTCGCACACACACACAGACACAAAGACACAAATACTTATATGGACAGAGTACAGATTGTGTTGAATCAGAAGAGATGATATCCACACGAAAAAAAAAACCTTAAAATAAAAATTAAGAGTTGAAGGAGGAAAATACTGGGAGGAGAAAGGGAGAAATGGAATGGGGCAGGCTATAACTCATAAAAGAGATAAGAAAAATCTTGTTCAATAAGGGAGAAAAAGGAGAAGAGGAGAGTAAAAGTAAAGAGGAAAAGTAAAGGTACTCTCTCCACATATAGTTTAAGGAGGGAAGAACATGCTCACTAAATTTGGTATGAAAATCTATCTTCCACTACAAGAAAGTAGGGGAGGAAGCAAGTAAGGTGAGGGGAAATGATAGAATGGAATAACTAGAAATAAACACTTTTGGGAAGGGACAAGTTCAAATGAGGAAATAAATAAAACAAGGTGGGGGGAGAGTAGGATAGAGGGCAATATAGTTCATATTGCACAACATGATTATTATGGAAGTCTTTTGCAAAACTACACATATTTAGTCTGTGTTGAATTGCTTGCCTTCGCAATGGGAATTGGTAGGGAGGGAGCGAGGGAAAGAAGGTGAAATTCAAAGTATTAGAAATGATTGTTGAGAATTATTATTGCATGTAACCAGGAAATAAGAAACACAGGTAATGGGGTACAGAAATTTATCTTGCCCTACAAGAAAAGAGAGAAGATGGGGATAAGGGAAGGGTGGGGTATAATAGAAGGGAGGGTACAACGAGAGAAGGGGTAATCAGAATGCAAGGTATTAGGGGGTCGGGGGAGGGCACGGATGGGGAGAAAAATTGGACATATTACAACGTGAGGTAAAAGCAATTAGTATTAAAACAATTACTGAGTTAATTACTAAGATTAAATCAGAGACGTCTTTAGTTTGGGGAAGAGAATTTTAGTGTAAGTTTCCTAGATGTAGGTTAACCTCAGGTAAAATTTGGAATTGATGGAAAAGTTAAGGTTTTAATACTAAATTTGATTTTATGATTGCTATTTAATCAAGAACTAGAACATGTACACAAAGGCATGCAAGCCACTTAAGACTTGCCTCAAAAGTTATTCCTTGACCAATGTGAAATGAGAATCATATCTGAAACATGGTTATTGTTTCAGATGCTATGGGACTATTCAGAGACTGTTCTTCTGAGTCTAACTCCAGGTGTGGATAGCAAGAAAGGCGGTCTGAGCCTCCAATTCATGATGCCAGTAAGTCTGTGAGATGCTGGTATTCAATTCACTCTGTGGTCTCTGTCTCTGTGTGCTTGTGTGTGTGTATGCTTGTACGTGTACGTGTGTGTGTGTGTGTGTGTGTGTGTGTGTGTGTAATCCCACCAACTACTCAGATACTGAAAAGTTTCAAGAGTTACAAATATTGTCTTTCCATGTAGATGTTAACAGTTTAACTCTGGTAAGTCCCTTATGACTTCTCTTTGCTGTTTACTTTTTCATGCTTCTTCTCATTCTTGTGTTTGAAAGTCAAATTTTCTTTTCAGCTCTGGGCTTTTCATCAAGAATGCTTGAAATTCCTCTATTTCACTGAAAGACCAGTTTTTCCCCTGAAGTGTTATACTCAGTTTTGCTGGGTAGGTGATTCTTGGTTTTAGTC
>JAQQSK010005992.1:0-14650 GCA_028658325.1 Potorous gilbertii
AGAGAGAGAGATAGGTGAGGCATGGACTTGTGAATGGTGGACAGGATCCTTGGAACCACTGACACGTAAGGAAAGCTGTCCCCCATTGTATACTTTGACTTTCAACAACTACAGACATAAAGACTGATGAAAGCTGACTCCTTGGTGAGACAATTCTCTTTTGAGAGAAATCATTGTTTTCCTTTTATGTTAAGAACTAATTATTAAATTAGGATAGAGGCATTTTCTCCTTCATTTCCTTATTTAGGGTCCAGCCTTTGTAGAAGGTCAGTCAGTCTTTGAAAGATGCAACTGACTGATGCCCAGATTCCCATCTAGGAACATGCTCCTTTATCTCATGCCTGACCTCATCCAACTAGGAGAACTTCTGTTTAGAGTATAAACAGAATCCAGTCTATGTGAGTTCTTCCCCTGAGGAAATGAGCCCCTGTCCTCACAACCCTCCACTGGAATTTAGGGTGATCAGCTCATGAAGGAGAAAACAAACAGATGAATGGAAATAGATTCCCATGTCCAGATTGCTGGAGGTACTGTCTCATGATCAAGTCACATTCTCAGCAGAAAGAGCCGAAGATTCGTAGTCTACCACCTTATTAAATGCCCAACGATCAGGGTTGATTTTCACAATCCTCTTTTTACAAAAGTATTTAGAGCATTGAGTGTTTCCATTGAGGGTCTTTGGTTTTCTGAGAGAAACCAGTGACCATCAATTTATAATTAGTAAGCCTAATAAATAATTATTAATTACCCAGAAACGCTGCCTTTTAGGTTTCTCATATGTCACAGTTTCTTTAGTATGAGTTAAGATCTTATTCCACTCCCTGCTAAAGAGCTCACTTACTTTTACGTATTCTTTAATATATTCCAATAAGTACAACTTCTCCAATTTCTGTTTGCTCCTTGAACAATGATAATTACTAGTTATTTGTGATGATTTTTTATGTAACCAGCATTGCATGGGAAAGTGCTAAACTGGTGAATATAAACTAAAAGCAATCTTGTGACCTTGAGGTCAATTAGGGAATGAGTTGGTTTTTTTCTCTATCAAGAGATTCTTACTTCTGGACTAGAGATATCTGAGGAAATTTTTTTTGCTTGTATGTTTATTTGTTCATTTGTTTTTAGGTATGTTTAGACAGACACCTTTCTTAGAAGTAAGAGAAATTGCCCATCCCAATAGGTCTTGGATTTTACCTGTCCTCCCTCTCTCACCACAGCTAGATCGCTATCACTGCCAACACTTGGTTCTTCCTAAAATCCACAAAGTTTGGCTAGACCCCAAATATATATCCATGATATACACAAGCTGTATCTTTATATACTTAGATAACCTCATAATTACATATATTTTTCTATTTAAAAGGCAATATTTAGGCTGAGACTTGGAGATCAGAATTCCAAAAATTCAGGAAGGAGAGCAGGAAAAGAGATGAAAATTCTCTTATTCTTCCTCTTTCAGCATTTTTTCTGTCCTTCAAAGCAATATTCCTTGCCCTTGAATTTGGAATTTAGTCTGCTTCTGTCTCCCACTTTGTCTCATTCCAAAAACAGAGAATACTGTAGCTGGTCCTGTTTGACCAGGGTTTGTATTTCTACTCCCCTTCATAGGCTGTTAATTAGACTAGCTGTGCCAGAACCTCTAATCCCTGAGCTACCTTTGCCCACATGCCAAGCACTCACCTCCCCTGACACATGCAGAGATTTCAAGATAATGCTGGGAATGCAAGCAGCAATCAGAAAGATTCTATCTATGCATCTAAGTGGGAGGAATTCACTGACAATTAGAAGTCTTTTGTTTGGAAACCTTCTGAAGTTGCCAGCAGGAAACGTTTTGAAACAAAGCAAGTGAAAGCAAAGGTTTAACTAGTTTGAGTATTTAAATAGTGCTGATGTGCAATTTTGTGAGGAAAGTGTTGAAGCAATCTATCTTCTTTGATCCAGTGATGATGCCAGGAGGTCAGTGATAGAAAGAGAGGTTCAGGACTTGCCAAAAATATTTGCTGCAGAGCTTGTAGAAAAAAAAAAAAGCTACCAAGTAGATGTCCATCCATGGAGGATAGCTAAATAAAATCTTGTTAGTACATGAATATATGAGAATGCCATCAAGGCTTCCAGCCAAGCCTAGAGCATTTTGCATGAGAGGTTCCTAACTGATGGAGAGATTGTTGATGCAATGTTGCATGCCTGAGTGAGGGGCAGAATTGGTGAGACAGTTTGGAAAAGAGATACATCATTCATTCTTTCATCTGGTCACTCATGATTCCACACTCTTTCATATCGACTCAAAGGAGGAAGAAGAAGAAAGCTTTCTTGAAGACATGCAAGGAAAGGTGGCTCCTCCACGTGTCCTTGCTCCCTAGCTTGCCTCCTTAGAAAGTTTATGGAATTTGACTCATTGTATTTGAGACCTCTTTCTTTGTTGGAGCAAGATCTAATCTTGCTCCCACCTAAAGAGTTCATTCACTCTTGTAATTGGTATGTTCTCACCTGTAAAACTTCTCTAACTTTTGTTTCTAATGTCCTTTTCTGCAACTAACAGTTGACCAAAGGAATAAAACCTTTTGGTGTTAGTTTGGGGGTAACCTTTCCCCCTTTATGGGATAACGACAGAGGAAGTCAATGGTTTTTTGTTCAGAATCAATCATGCTTTTAGAAGAGCAATATTTCGGGCAGCAAAAAGATATAATTCTAGTCCTGTACACCTCTTTTAGAGGAGAACAAAATAGCCAATCTTATGATCCTTCATCTCCCTTCAAGGTAGTAATCACCATTTTCCTTGAAGAGGGGTAGGCAAGATTTCGGTAATATCCATCAGTGCATACCCTGAAGCTAGTGGTCTGTATGTGGATATAAACATCTAATATGAAGAGTACACACCTTAAAGAAATAATTATCATGACATGAGAAATGATGACTATGGAAAAATATCAAGGCTTACAAGAATTGAGGTAAAGCAAGCTGAACTAGGAGAACAATGTACACAATGACTACAACAATGAAAATCAAAGGAACAAAAATTGGAAATTTGAATTAAAGGGAACAAGTTTAACCTCAAAGAAGAGATCTGAGAAAACAACTCCTTCCCCACCCCACCCTCATATGACTGCAAAAGTGGGCAAATGTGAATGTGGAGCATTGCATGCAATATCAGACTATTTCAATATATTAGTTAAGTTTGCAGGAATTTTTTTCTATCTCTTTAAAAATATTATTTTTACAACAGGTAGTTTTGGAGAGGGACACAGTGGGAACTGTATGTGATTTTTAAGAAATCAATCCTATTTTAAAAAATTCAAGACTTAAAATTTTAAAAAATTTAAGACTAAAAAATTAAGATCTAAGACCCCAAGACACAGCTTACTTCTTGCAAGGCCAATTCGAAGGCCCCTCTGTCCTCTTCTTCAACACTAACTCACAGTACTCAACACTGTGCTAAGTGCTTTACAAAACACTGTCTCATCTGATCTTCTCAACAGCCCTGGTAGGGAGGGAGGTTTTATCATTGTCTCCATCTTACAGATAAGGAAATTGATGCAGACAGCAATGAAGTGACTTTCCCAGGATCCTCTAGCTAATTAGGATTGATTTGAACTCAGGTCATTCTGCCTCCAGGCTAGTGCTCTAAAAAATATAACATGGTCCCCCAACAGAAAATAACCATTCACTCCTTTGAATTCTCCTAGCATTTTGCTTATACATCTTTCATATACTTGTGCCCTTTTTGTTTTGTTTTGTTTTGCAGTTGTATATGTGTTATCTTCAAGGTCCCTACTGAAAGAAAGAGACAAGGTGGTATCACAGAAAGAGCCTTGGTCCTGGATGACAAGGTCCGCATTCAAATCCAGATGCTGCCTCTATCAGATAGGTGACCTTGAGAAAAATCACCTTCCCTCTATGACATCCTTCTTCATCTGTGATATGGAGGTACTATGCTCACTGTTTTCCTCGCAGAGCTGTTTGGAAGAAAATATTCTGCAATATGTAAGATAAATAATAATATAAATAAATAATAAATAAATAAAAGGTGGATATATGTTTATTATTCCTATTTTCATTATAAGTACTTCTCTGTATGCTCTACAGTAACTAGTCCCACACCTTGTACATAATCAGGGCTGATCCTGATGAGAGATTGGACATCATGTACATGAATGGATGCAAAGTACAGTAAACAGAACCAAGAGAATGTTGTATACAACAGCAATATTGTATGATGAAAAACTGTGGATGACTTAGCTCTTCTCAGCAATACAATGATCGAAGACAATCCCAAATAACTCATGATAGAACAAGCTATGCACCTCCAGAGAAAGAACTAATATTGTCTGAATATAAACTGAAAAAGGCTATTGATCTTTTTCTTTCTTTCCTCTTTCCTTTCTTCTTTCCTTCCTTTTTCTTCCATTTTTCTTTCTTTCTTCCTTCTTTCCTTCCTTTCTTCCTTCCTTTCTTTCTTTCTGAGTCTTCTTGTACAAAATGACTAACATGAAAATGTTTTACATGATTGCTTATTTATAACCTGTATTGGATTGCTTACCATCTCAGGGACAGGTAAAGGAAGGGAAGGATGGAGTGAGGGATAGGGAACTCAAACTTTTTTTAAAATTTACAAATTGTTTTAATATGTAATTGGAAAAAATACATTATTTTATATTAAGAAAAGAAAAAGTCCATCAGAGTCTTATTTCATTTGGTTCTTTAATGATGTTATAGAAATTTTCAGCAAATGTCTGATTTAGGTGGTTACACCAGTTTTTTTCCACTTAGAGAGTTTCTTGTCTGACCTTATATCACAGTATCACATAACTAATGGAGTATACATTCACATTTTTTGTACTACAGTTAGTATGACATATTTTAGTGAAAGTGACTACTTAGGTTTACTGAAATGCCAGTGTTAGGTTTATTATTCAATACACCATCATTTGAATTAGTAATAAGTAGCTACCTTGTGGTTGCCATTTGCCCTTCATTCTCCAAGAAGGTCATGGGCTTAGAATTCCTTAGTTAGCCAGCCTAGAATCTGAGGTCACTTAAATTGATCTTTCCAATCTTATCGCTCACTGACTTCCTCAAAAGTTTTCATTTTATGAATTACTGTAGTATAAATCATGTTGGATTTGGAAATCATAAGATACAAGTTCAATACCATTCTCTGCTACTAGTTATTACCTGTGTGACCTTGGTAAGTTATTTCTCTCCATCTAAGTTTCTTCATTCGTAAAATGAGGGGATTAGGTTAGATGATTTCTAAGATCCCTCCCAGCTATATGATCTTTATATCCTGCATGGCACATAGCACAACTCCTTACCCAGAACAGTTCTTTAATAAATAGCAATTGATTTCTTTGGATATTGAAGCTATCTGTTCTCAAAGTCAGTAGACCTGAGAGGCAACAGTCTCACTGAAGGAAAGATGCAATGCAGCATCTTTCATGGATGCTCTTGGAATCTGTGTACTATTGGGAGGGTTATTTGTCTATCCCTCTTTGTTCTTTCTTACCAGTGTTCTGTAAATGTGAAAATGCCTCATTGTGTCAGAATGGGTTTTTACTTTGTTTAATCTCATAGATAGAAAAGGGAGGAAATATTTTCAAAGTCTCTACATTGTAGATATTTTTTAGAATTATGGAATGCCATCAAACTTTCCATCTATAAAATAATAAAGAATTTATTGGGGAGGCAAAAACAAAGAATGATGGACTGGGACCCTAAAACCCTGGGTTCTGCCTCTCATCAACTGCATGACCTAGGCAAGTCACTTTGCATTTAAATTTCCTCATCTAGAAAATAATAGGATCATAGATTTGGAGTTGGGAGAGACTTCAATGACCATCTAAATTACATGGCTTTTATCTGGGAGAACAATTTGTAACTATGCCCAAAGGGCTCTAAAACCGTGAATACCCTTTGATCCATCAATACCACTTCTCGGTCTGTAACCCAAAGAGATCATAAAAAAGGAAAAAGGATCCATACATACAAAAATATTTATAGCAGTTCTTTTTGCGGTGGCAAAGAACTAGAAGTTAAGGGGATGCCCATCAACTGGGGAATAGCTGAATAAGTTGTGGTATATGAATGTAATGAAATACTATTATACCATAAGAAATGATGAGCAGGTGATTTCAGAAAAACCTGGAAAGATTTGTATGAACTAAGTGAATTCTGCTGAATGACATGAGCATAATAACTAGGAGAACATTGCATACAGTAACAGTGATCAATGGCCAACTTGAATAGACTTAGTTCTTCTCAGAAATGCAGTAATCTAAGACAATTCCAAAAGACTCACAATGGAAAATGCTATCCATATGCAGACGAAGAACTATGAAGTCTGAAAGCAGATCGAAGCATACTGTTTTCTCTTTTTTCCCCCTTTCTTGTGGTTTTCCCCGTTTGTTCTGATTCTTCTTTCACAACATGACTAATGTGGAAATAGGTTTAATATGATTCTACATGTATAGCCTATATCAGATTGCATGCCATCTCGTGGAGGGAGGTAGGAAGGGAGGGGAAAAATTTAGAACTCATAATCTTATAAAAGTCAATGTCGAAAACTAAAAATTAATTAATTTTAAAAATAAATTGATTTTTTTTGTCATTGTATATAGGAGAAAACTGAAGCTTTGAGAGGTTTACAGAGTTAGTATCAGACATGAAATTTAAATCTGGGTCTTCTTGATTTTAATCTCATACTCTATTCTCTGACACTTTCACCACCCTGGTACAGACCTTCATCATTTCATTCCTAGACTATTTTGCCATAGCCTGCTGCTTGATCTTTTTGTTCTCCACTAGTGAAATTAATCTCCTTAAAGAGGTCTGACCATGATTCCCACCCCATTAAGTAAACTACAGTGATTTCCTACTACTTCAGGGATTAAATAAAAATTCTTCTGGCATTCAAAGCCCTTCATCACCCTCCCTCCCATACCTTTCCAGTCTTCTCACACCTTACTCCCATACTCCACAAAGCAATGACAATGACTCCCTTGATATATCTCAAACAAGATATTCCTCCAGACTCTAGGAATTTTCATCACTGTCCCCCATGCCTGGAACTTTTTCCTTCTTCATCTCTATCTCCTGATTTTCCTTGTTTCATTCCAATTCCAAGTACAATCTGATCTATGAGAAAGTTTTGTCTCTTTTAATTCTGTTGCCTTCCCTCTATTAATTATCTCCAATTTTCCTCAATAGAACTTGTTCACACGTAGTTGTCATCCTATTGTCTCCTCCATTAGCTTCTGAGATCCTTGAGACTAAGAACTATCTTGCCATATTTTTTTTGTATCCTTGGCACTAAGTACAATGTGTCAAACACAGTAGGTATTTAATAAATGCTGACTGACTGACATTCTATTCACCAAGTCATTCTACCTCTCAGATAAAAGGACTAAACTACTTGATGTTTAAAGTTGTTTTCAGTCTAATTCTTCTAGTTATCTGTGCCCTCTCCCCTAAATTTCTTTGTATTTGCTTTGCATATATTCTGCATATGTCTCCAACCTGAAGTCAGAGAGACTTGAGTTCAAATCTAGGCCCAGACACTTACCAGCTGTGTGACCCTGGTCAAGTCATTTGACCTCTGTTTGGTTCAGTCTCCTCATCTTTAAAATGGGGATTACGATAGTACCTATTTTCCAAGGTTGGGAATTCAACGAAATACTATCTCTAAAGCCCTTAATACAGTGCCTGGAATTTATTAGGTGCTATATAATTACTGCTACTATCATATTAGCTCCTTGGGGCAAGGACCATTTCATTTTGTTTTGTTTTCCTTGTATCTCATGCACCAAATACAGGGCCTGACACATTTATGGTACTTAATTATCACTTACTGAATGAAAAAGTGACCTTTAAATTTAAAAGTAATTCTGCTTTTACTTTCCCTCTTGGGACTTAATGAAGAGCACCCTGATAGTGATATCCTTCCAGTCAATCCCATTCTCATATGAACAGAGAGAGTGATACTAAGACACCTGCCAAGTGCCATTTATACATCATCTACCGAACTCAGCCTTAAGCTGATGCCATTAATTGAAGCTACAATAGTTAGCACGGTACCTAATTCCAACCAATCAGACAAAGTAAGGATGCATTTTGTACAGATCGAAACAGCATTTTACTTTTCTGAAAGGGAAATCTCTTTGGGGTCTATCTCATATAATTGCTCATGCTTTAAGTAGTATGATAGTTTTGTTTCAAGGTTGGATCCTATAGGCTCTTTTAATATGTTCTATAACCCTCTGATTCTTGTGTGACTCTTGCCTAGTTCCCCAGACTTTAATTATATCCCTTTTTGCAAAGAAAACCCCTTGAAACCAGAGATATAGTTAATTAGAACATAAAAGGCATGCTTGTTCATATGTATTATCTATACTGGCACAGAAACTTCAAATACAGAAGTTAGTATGGCTGTATTCAGCTCTTGATTTTTTAAAAAATACTCTTTTTTTACCTCCAACCAAATTTAGGTAGCATGCCTGAATCCTAAGGGCTAATAAAATAGATCAACCATGCATCACAATCATATGCTATAAAATTTCATTTTGTAAACAGATGGCAGGGAAATCATTCTGTTTTGCCAGATACCTATGGAGAAGTTGGTGGGCTGAAATAGACCTGTTAACCTGTACACCAGAGAAGGCAGGAGATGTATATATCACCAGGTGCAGACATTAGGCAGTACCCTCTCCACCTTATTGGTAAACTGCTTTTCTAACATTGCCCCATTTCAGACTGTGACCTGGTCTGTAAAGATTATTCCACCTAGCCTGACTCTAACTTCTAGTGTTCCAGACCTTGAGTTGGCAGACCTGATTTTGACTTTCTGGGTACCTGACCTCATTTCCTGACGACTATATCTGCTCCTCCAATCTCACCTCTGTATGCCAATCCCTACCCACTAACCTGACTAAGACTCGCTGCTGTTTCAGATTGATTATTTGATATCAATAGTCTTAACCCTGAACTCAAGTTATGTCAAGCCACAGATGCTCAGCAGGAAGGAAGCAAGCACCCGAGTCTCTTCCCACTGATGCTTCAGATCCAGAAAGCATAACGTTGTTTTCTGAGTTACATTCTGTAACATGTTTTTTTTTTATTTCCCTAAAGCATGCTCTTCAATTTGGCAAGGGGCTAAATGAAAGCACTGTTACATGAGGAAGACAGATGTGCTTAATGAATGTGGCTATAAACAATTCTCCAAGAGGCCAGTGGTTTTAATCAATCTGTTCAATATACCTTCAGTTGTTTTCACTTTTTGTATCATGGAAGAGCAGGACTGAATGATCTCTAAGGTCTCCTCCTCTAGCTGTAGCATTGTAAAATCCAAGCAGAAAATCATATCTAGAGCAAAGAAAATTCTTTCCTTCCCTACTATATCTTTGGAGAACTCCCCACCCTACTATTAATCTTGGTAAGAATCAGGTTAAGGACAGTTTAAGTGATACTTCAGTAAACATCAATAACTTTCCTGAACATCCAGTAATGATATTATAATGAATAAGAGAGCTGGGGCATAAACAAAAGACCCATAAAAAAGAGAGTTAGAAAGTTGTTTGGGTCTGCCTCTACTAGACCTTCACATTAGAACACCAAGTATTGTGATAAAGAAATTTAGTGTAATATTTTCATAAAGACTGTGATTTCATTGATTCCTAGAAGTCTTCATCAGAACAAATCCCCTCACCCAACCACCACAGGTAATCAATAACTGTTATGAAATTAACAGTTTGAAGAGAGTTTCCTGGGCCTCTGAGAGTTTAAATGACTTACCCCAGCTGATGCTACTAGTATACTACCTCCAGAAGAGGGACAAGAACCTAGCTCGTACCTAATGTAGAAGTCACCTCTATAGCCACCATAGCCATGTTGCCTGGTAGAGAATCGCTGTATAGTATTTATTTCGTTATCTCATAATCAATTCAGTTGTCTCTCTCCTATTCCAAAGAACATGATAAGGTTTAAAAGTGTCCTTCTGTGGGAAATGGGGGAGGACATCAAAGAATAACCACTTGGCTACTTCCTAAAACTAGGTTTGCTGGAAGATTAAGCATTTTCAATGCAAATAAAGATGCTGGGTATTATAGTGAACCACAATGTAAACTAATTGGAAGGCAAGTGAGGTAGACCTGGGCAAGAAAGAACTCAGGGATTGAAAAATGCTATAATATATCTACTGGCTTAAGGGAAACTCAGAAACTGAGTCTCAAAGTGGAATAGTGATTTATTTTGTTTCATTTTTGTTTATTTTGCTTTGGAACCAATCAATCTAAGTACCATAACCCACAGAAAATAAATTGTACCACTGAAGTAAAAAATTAGAGTAAAATTTTGGATCACTCAGCTGTTGAAATGCAAAATTGGTATTTACTTTTGGGTATATTTTGTATTTTCTAATCTGTGTATATATTGTTCTCCATCCCACTCTCCTCACCTCCAAAGTTGAATATAAGTGCAAAAATGACAGTCATTTTCATTTTTCCCTTTTAATTACCAACACCTACTAGTTCCTGGAATATCACAGATGATTAATAAATGTTTGTTGAATTGAATTAAATGTGAAAAAAAATCATGTTCAGGGGCTCTCAGTGGAGAGTTCATGGGGGATATTCCAAATTTTGTAAAGGACCATTTGGTAATATAGGAAAAGGTTAAAAGGCCAAGACCCTTGCTTTGTCATTTAATTCTTGAAACAAGATTGATTTATCATGTAATTACTGAAGCCCTGAAGTCCTACTGTGATGTAGAAGATAAAGCACCAAAGCTGAAAAAATCCCATCTCAGGCAAATTTGGGTTCAAATCTCATCTCAGGCAAACAGTGTGATTCTGGGTAAGTTACCTCCGTACCACAGTGTCCTAAAATATAAAATGGGAAGGCTGGACTCAATGACCTCCAAATTCTTTCAAAATTCTAAGAGTATGATCCCAAAGTTCTAAATTAACTGTTCAAGGTCACATAGTTAAATAATGATAGATATCAAGAAAGGGTGACTTGGCCACAATGGAAATACTGGTGGAACTATAGTCATCCCTGGATCATATGTTTAGATTTCCAAAAACTCTAGAAATCAAATAATCCCTTCCCTCCAATATTAAGAAAAAAGAAAGGTAGCCTGGTCTAGTAGTGAAGAGAACGCTAAACTGGAAGTTAATAAAAATTGGGTTTGAATCCCACCTTGGACATGTACTGGCTGGGTGATCTTGGGCAAATCATATAACCACTCTGGGACCCAGTATCCCCCTCTATAAAATGGAGTGAGGAATAGATTCAATGATTTCTAAGATACCTTCCAGTTCTAGATTTTTTATCATATGGGGTAGGGGTGGGAGAGTCTCAAAGAGGCAAACTGACTTGTCTGATGTCTACTTACTTCAATTCTAGTGCTCTTTCCACTATACCATACTGCTTACCAAGAGGTTTTAGAGGGGTCTCCAATGCTCTTGTTTTCCTTATCTATAATCACCAGTTGGGCAGCTAGGGTGGTGCAGTGGATAGAGCACCAGTGCAGGAGTCAGGAGGACTTGAGTTCAAATCTCACCTAAGACACTTGATACTAGCTGTATGACCTTGAGCAAGTCACTTAACCCCAATTGTATCATCCTCCAGTCATTCTGATGAATATCTGGTCACTGGATTCAGATGGCTCTGGAGGAGAAGGGAGACTGGTGACCTGCACAGCCCTCCCTCACTCAAAACAAAGTCAAGGGCAAGTAATGTCATTATTTCTGATGGCATGGTCTTCTTCGGCAACGAAGGATGAACACACACAATCACTAGCGTAGTCGTTGTTAATTACTAATAGTGTGCTATTGTATCAGATAGCCAAGAACTGATTAGCAGGTGGGTGACAATCTGGTTGTTGAAACAACTACACCAATTGTACCAGGTGATTGAGACTTCACTTCAAAATGGAACAAGGATCAAGCACCCTGACTTGTGTAAGAAAGTATTAATCAATTCAGAGGAAAGGATCCTTCTTAAAAGTCCAAGATGTCATATCAGGGAACTCTAATGTTAATTAGAGCTAAAGATCTTCCTTGCCCATTAATGGGCCCCAGATGCCTTTTGTTAATTTTTAATCAGGTACTGGGTCAAGAGGGTTGTGCTCTCCAGCTCTGAAAATTGCATATGTACTCTGCGGTGAGGTTTTACTTTACTTACTCTTTAGAAAAGGTTCATGTACTAGATGAGCCTCTGGGCAGCCATTAAGAATCCCTCCAGTTTTGAAAACCCAAATGTTGGTGCTTCTCTCTGGTAATTATATATGTACATAATGGTCAAACAGTTGTATCTGTCTGTTGATCTGTCATGTATGTATTGCTTATGATCAGACAGTTAGAAGCCCTGTCTTTTGGCCTTTATTTATCTGATTGTATCTTCTCTGTTGATGAATGTAATTAAAGTAATCAATGTAATTAAACTTCAAAAACTGTTTTCCTTTTAGAAAAGCAGATCTAAGAACCTGTGCAGCAGGCCCTCCTGTATATTCCAGTGCTGGCTATTAGAGGAGCTTGACTTTAAAGCCAAGACTTTAAAGTATTAAAGAGTGAAAAGATCTTTGTCACCTTAAGTCACATAAAAATATCTCTCCTTAATTTTAAAGCTATTAAACTATAAAATTATTGTCTGTCTTTTTTATATTGAACTATATCTATTCAGTGACAGATTTCCAAAGTAATTTGTTCACAGGACATTTGAAGCTGGAAATACATTGATAAATGAATTTAAAATAAATAAATGCATAAAAATAAATAATAATACATGTATTTAAGTCATAAATTAGAGTCTTAGGGGATTGGGATTCATAAATTCCCCAAAATAAGGAGGAAGAAAGGATTTTTTGGACCAAAATAAATGGAAGTAAGATTATTTCCATCGTGAACATTTGTGACTCATCTTAAGTGGTTTTTAATGTGATTATATATTTTATGCTTTTTTTATATGAAAAGTTATTGCCTGAAATGAAATTACCTCATGAGACCCTGTCTCTCACTGATATCACGTGAAACTCTGGGATTTGCAATTCTACAATTTTCAAAAATAGTTATACAAAATATTTTACAAAGAATATTATTCATATAAAAGATACCAACACAACTGTTGAAGATTATTCATTCTGCCACGAGTAACTTCTCTCCCTTGATTTTTGTTTCCCTAAACCTCAATCAGTCTACTAAATGGTATTGCTCAAAGAACGGTCAAATAATAAGACTTACTTAAGATTTTAGTCTTGGTCTACAAAGCTCTCATGTGAATTCAGCGAAATTTGCAGTAAAGAGCAGTTGTAATCTCATGTTAGAATTTTACCTTGCTTCATGCCTGCAGTAAAAGTTTTCCTTCTAATTTCCTCTGTGAATCTCTCTATCTAAACAGTGTAGTACTATGTCTTAAACTGACATTTTAGGGTTTGTTTGTTTTGGCAATGTCATTTTGCTATCATCTTTTCCAGAGAAGGATGCGAAGACCCAGGGGACCAAGATCACCCCCGAGGCAAGTACTAGTAAAGAAAAAGAACATAGACAAATATTTATTGCCTTATTTTATAGTGTTGTGCCCCAAGAGAATAAAAGCACTGCAGGAATTCAGAGGAGGAAGGAATTACTTACAGCTGGAATGCATTCAAAAACCTTTCATGAAAGAGGGGCCATGCATGTGATCTGAGTCTAAGAAGAATAGAACCCCAATTTTGGGGTGGGAAAGGACCTTAGAGATCATCTAGTCCAATCTATAATCTGAAAAAGAGTCACCACTATAACACACCTGGCAAGTGGCCATCCAGTCTCTGTTGGAAGTCTACCATAGCCTAATCTTCTTTTGGGTAGCTCTGATTGACAGAAACTTTTTTGCCAAGATCAAACCTAAACTGATCTTTTTGAAACTTCTCATTTCTCCTAGCCCTGCTTTCTGTGTCCAAACAAAACAACTTAATCCTGTTCCACATAGCCCTTCAAATAGTTGAAAAGTAGATATCATATTCGCTCTGCCCTCCAAGTCTTCCCTTTTTCAGGCTTAAGGATGGGTAGGATATTCACAAGGAGGTTAGGCAGGGGTGTAGCATTACTGGAAGGGGTAACAACAAAGATGAAGCAGAAAAGGACAGGACTAATTCAAAGATGCACGTCATGTAGTTTGGAACTTGGGACACTGTAGGATAGCAGTGGTAGGTTAGGCTAGAAACATTAGACCTCTGCCCCTATAGGGATAAAGCAAAGAGTAGTTAACTGTCTTGTGTTGGAGAGTAGCGAAAACTAGCAGAGATATAAGGAAAAAGCAAGGAGAATAAGTGTGTTTGTGTGTGCATGTGTATGTATGTGAGAGAGAGAGAGAGAGAGAGAAACATACACGTGTGAGCAGCAGGTGGGGATAAAAGATGGAAAACTGACCTAGGTCAAAATCAAGAATTCATGAAGATACTTAGTTCATAGTCTTAGAAAGGAGGTCAGGAGAGGGAGAAATATGAAGCATCATAGAATCACAGAAAAATAAAATCTCAAGAGTTAGAAGAAATACTAGAGGCCATCTTGTTCAATGCATATTTTTAAAAGAATTCATTCTACAACATATCTCTAGCAAGATTCAGGAAACCATGAGCATGCCTAACGGTTTTTAGGGATGATTGCCCCTCTTATACAGTCTAC
>JAQQSK010005993.1:0-14648 GCA_028658325.1 Potorous gilbertii
AACATCCAAAACCAGGGAAAAGAACCTATTTGTACAAAATATTGACAGCTGATCTTATGGGAGCTAAGAACTGGGAATTGAAGGGATGTATATCAATTGGAGAATGGTTAAACAAGCTGTGGTATGTGATTTTCATGTAATATGAATTTATGTATTTAATTTACAAATTTAATGTAATAAGAAATGACAAACAGGATGATTTCAGAAAAACCTGGAAAGACTTACATGAACTGCTGTATAGTGAAGTGAACAGAAACAGGAGAGCACTGTACACAGTAATAGCAATATTAGTCAGTGAACAACTATGAATGACTTAGCTATTTTCAGTAATACAATGAACCAAGATACTATCTGCCTCCAAAGAAAGAACTGATATTATTTGAATACCAACTGAAATATGCAATTTTTCACTTTTGTTCATTTTTGTCTTTTATTAGAGTTTTCTTCTACAAAATGACTAAAATGGAAATGTTATACATAATTGGATATGTATAACCTATATTGTTTACCATCTCAGGAAGAGGAGAAGGGGTAGAACATGAACTCAAAATTTTAAATAAAAATGTTAAAACACAGGAAGTGTTGCCACTCCCCTTACCCCATCTATGCTTCAAAGTTCTCCCAATCCCTACAAGACTGGAATCTACTTGAGAGGAAGGTCATGACTTCTGAACAGAAGTTCAAGTAGGAGTTATTTGGTGAACTGAATTCTAAGTGGTTACCATCTGGGATTTTGTAAACAGATTACTAGATTTAAGTTAAGGACACCTAGGTTCAGCTCCTGATTCAGACACTCATGAGACATAAGACTTTGGACCAGTTACTTAAGGGCTACCTGCGTCAGTTTCCTCATTTGTAAAATGAGGGTATTGATCTTGATGGCTTTGAAGGTCTCTTCCAGAGGTAATTCTATAACACTGTGATGAGTCATGTTATAAGTAGTAGGAGCAGAACGTGGAGTGCTATTTTGAGACTTAGGAGGGAGAATAATAACATAGAAGGAAAGGAGAAAAGAAAGCAAGTGATCATACTGAAATCAGATTGCCATCTGGATCATTTTGTTTTGGGGCCTAATAAAAGGTGAAGGGCCATTCTATAGATCGTGCTCAGAGTTGCTATTTTTTATGAAAGGTCACATCAAAAATTTTGTGGTGGCCTGATTCTGGCCATTTGTGAATCATGAATGGAGAGGAAGAAGCATTACATTCTGTAAGAGGAAGTCGCACTATTGGTTGCAGATCCAAAAGAGCTCAGTCCGTACAAAAGGGAGAGGCCTCCTCTCTCATCCTTTCTTCATGAATCTGTGTTGTGACTGTCTCCCAAGGTGCTTCCTGTGAATTGGGTGGAAAAGAGCTGACAATTATTTTCCCCACCCCAGCTCCCATGTGAGTTTCCAATATATTCTATATTATAGCTTGTTTGTAGATAACTTGTTTACATGTTCAGTCATTTCAGACTCTTTGTGACCCTATTCGGGGTTTTCTTAGCAATGACACTGGAGTCGTTTGCATTTCCTCCTTCAGTTCATCAGAGAAAACACTCAGTCTTCCTGACTTAAGGCCCTGCCTCTTTCCACCCAGGTGCACACTTTCTCCCCCATTAAACTATGAGCTCCTTGAGAAGCATGGGTTTTTCTGTTATCCCCAGGGCTTCGCATAGTGTCTGGCACATAGTAGGTACTTCCTGAATATTTGCTAATTGTATGTTCCCCTCCACTTATAACACAGTTCCAGGTATTTGGTAGGCACTCAGAAAATGTCTGTGGATTAGAATATACAGTTTATTCTAAGTAACGTGTGGCAAATCCTAGTTTTGCCCTGACATCAGAATCAGGACTTCAGTATGATTTGAAACAAACCATTGAATAGAAAAAATATCATAAGAATAAAAGTCAAATTCTTAGCATATTCAGCATCTACTGAATTTTAGAATGACTTCTCGAAAGGGCCAGTTGATTTCTGAAAGAAATTTGAGAAAGGGACTTTTGGCACTGAGGGGAGAGGATGTCACATGATGGCCATCCAATTTTGAGCTTTCTTAAATGAAACGTCATCTTTGCTCATCTTTAGCTAAGTTCAGAATAGTTCAAGCGCTGTACCTTGCAATCGGTGACAACTTACATTGGTTTTTCCATGTAAGATTAGTACAAAGGATGGGGACATTTGTAGCAAAGAGCCTTATGGTGAGGACACCTGTTCAAGGGGTTTTTGAACCAGAGGACCTCAGACATGACATGCTAAAGTTGGGGCCCTGACAACCAGTCAGCTGAATTGTAAGCAATATTTAAAAAGACAGATTTTGGCTACACAAGGCCACAACTACCTGAAAAGTAAAAATTTCCTGTAACAAACAAGCCCATTGTTAACATGTTACATAACTGTCCTGCTATTGATGGGCTTTCTATCTCTGAACTGAATTGAGTTTTGAAGTCATGAAGGTGCAGGGTCAGTTTTATAAAATCCCTTCATTTTCTTCATTTTTTAGAAATGATGGATACTGGATTGAAGTGATAACTTTTAAAACTAAGGTCTCATTAGAACAAAGGGTAAGTAACTTTTGAAACTAAATCTCTGTTAAATAAAGGGGAAGGTAAAGCAATTATCTATTTAACTTCAGAAGTATCATAGAAGCTGGACTTAGAAGTCAGGAAGGGTTCAGGGCCCCTCTCAGGCAATTCTGATTGAGTGACCTTGGACAAGTCACTTAGCATCAAAATGACTTAGGTAAATTTCTAAGACTGTGTTACAGAAGAGCTGTTATCTGTGTAGATAGAAATAACCCTGTATGCTAACAGAATCAGGGTCTAACCCTCCCAAAAATGTTTGATTTAAGAAAGATGTTTTCCTCAGACATCCATTAAACAAATCAAAGTGGTCCCTTTTATTCTGGTGAATAATTGCTTTAATTCTCCACTGCACTTTTTTCCAATAGAGGACTGGTTTTACAAAGCTTTCATTGTTTTGGGGAGTTAATAACTATGGAAACAACAATAACAATAGCATCTTTTCTATTTTATTTTCTATTTATATTTTATTTGGTGTCTAGTATGTGCCAGGAACCATGGTAAGTGCTTCACAAATATGATCTCATTTGTGCATCTCACTTGTAAGCTGTCCTACTCTAAAACAACTCCCTCTCTGTTAATGCATGTTGTGTGGGTTTTTAAGGAAAAAGGAAAAGTGATCAAATATTTATTAGATACCTACTATGCACCAGGCACTGGACTAAGGGCTTTACAGATATATCTCCTTTGGTCCTCACAACAAACCCTTATTAGTATTCACATTTTACAGTTGAGGAACAGAGGTTAGGTGCTTGCTCAGTGTCATACAGCTAGTCAGTGTTTGAGACTGGATTCGAATTCAAGTCTTCTTGATTCCAAATCTATTGCATGATCTAGGTGCTTCAGGGGAAATGCCTGACATGCGTTCCCTTTCTCCTTGATACACATTTTAGGGAGGGGGGAATGTGTACATATATTTTTTTTTTACATAATTCCATTTCCCCTGACATTTTTTCCAGTTTTAAAAGAGCAACCTTGTCAACAGCATGAGTTCCTCTAAGTAGAAGGAGCTTTGTGCTTTCCACAGAATGTGAAATGTTGAATGAGGATACGGTTGCTTGAGTCCTGCTGTGGTAGAAATAGATGGGAACTACTCAGGAACTCCTATCTTTCTCTTTCTCATTCTCTGCCTCTTTCCTATCTTCCTTAGGCCATAGTAAGAGGGTTGTCTACCATTCTCTGTGCCCCTTCACCTCTGAAAAAACTTAAGCCCACCTCTATCACTTCTTTGGTTGGCTCAGAAACTTCAATTACCCTTCAGTGGCTCTGGAATGAAATCAGTCTCTTTAGCCTGGCTGTTAATAATGGATCAGCGTGATACAACAAGGTATTCAGAATACAGAGAGAGAAGAGAGTAGAGGTAGGACCTTGTGCCACGTTGGGCAGATGGTACCAGGATGCACTCATCCTTTTGAGGCTTTTACAGACAGCTGAAGTCGTTGGATGGTAGTTGTTCGTGATTCTCCCAGTCCTCCTTTCCCCCTCCCCTCACATAACATGTAACAGAACTAGAGGAGTGAACCTGTTGGTATGGGATTTCCCCCACTGTTGGAGATGAATGCCCTCCATACTAACAGGCTTTGGAACAGGGTTTACATCCATAATGATAAAAGCTGCAGTCAGATCCAGCCTTGAGCAGCCTGTGTGAATTGTGCCAATTGAACACACTCTTGACTTCTCATCCCTAGAGAAGGCTCTCCAGAAGCGAGAAGCAGCCTGGAAACATTGGCATTTAAGGATCTATAATCTGTTACCAATTTACCTTTTCCATTGTATTTTCTACCATTCCCTCATAAATGCTGCATTCTGCCAGCAGCCTAGAATACTACTGCTGCCTGATCATGACTGAAGTTGTTAATGCCTGTGTTACTTAGTTAATTTCACTCATTCCTTCCTTTCTTCCCTCATCCATTTATTTGCTCAACCCCCAAGGATCTGAAAGCAAAATAAAAGAACAAATAAATGAATGAATGATTAAAAAAAAGATATTGCTTGCCATATATGGAGCTTACAAGTTTGTAGAGTGGGTAAAACAGGAATGAAAATATAGTATAAATTAGAATATGGTAATTACATAAGAGAAATACAAAGTGTCAGGAAATCATCAGAAGGAAAAATCACTAACTTCTGAGAAAACAAGGCATAACCTTATTAGTCTCTGGGCTTTAAGTCTCTCCCCACACTAGCCCATTCTCTGCTTGACTGTCAAAGTGACTTTCCTAAAATGTAGCTCTGACCAGGTCACCTACATACTTAATAAATTCCAATGACTCTGTTACCTCCAGTATCAAATAGGAAATCTTCTCTTTGGCATGAAAAGCACTTCACAAACCAGCTTCCACCTATCTTTCTTGGATTTTTTTCATTTTACTCTCCTCTATGTATCTGATGATCAAATGTTCTGATCCACTTGCTATTCAATTCTTTATATTGTCCTGGATGTCCTGCCTACCCAGAAAATTCTCTCTCCTTGCCCCTGACACCAGCATCCCCTGACTTCCTTCAAGACTCACCTAGAATTCCACCTCTTCTAAAAGATCTCATTTCCCCCACCACACTAGGGCCTTCTGTATGATACTGTCAATCTTCCATATATTTCCTGTCTTTTACGTACAATGTTTTTTGTATGTTGTTTCTCTCTCTTCTCCCCTTTCCATTAGAATGTGAATTCCTTGGCAAGAAGAGATTTTGTCTTTTTACCTTTTTCTGTATCCCCACCACTTAGCCCAGTGACTGGCACATAGTAGGTACTTAATAAATCCTTGTTGCCTGAATGACTAATCCTACTGGGTCATAATTTCTTCATTTGTAAAATGAGGGCACAAGGTGAGATCATCTTTAAGGTCCCTCTAAGTACACAATTCAATTCAACATTCATTAAAACACTATCTTATGTTTGGGCTTCATAACTACACTGTAAGGTGGGTAGTGAAGGTATTTTTATCCCCATTTTATTAATAGGGAAATAGAGATTCTGAGTCTAAGATTTCATGGAGCAGGTTGCATTTGAACTAGGTCTAGAAGGGCAGGGAGGTCAATAAGTCCTCAATAAGTCTGAAAGACCATCTGCCTCCATAACAACCTCTTGAAATCTAATTTGTCCTTGGAAGTCTGGATCAAAAACTTCCTTCTCTATGAAATCTCAGATCACCTACCTAGACATAATTTCTGCCTCTGCTACATCCTAATCACTCTTTTTACCTCTCTTATTTTTAGAAAATGTAAACAATAATTATTAATACAATCAAATATTCAAAATGATGGACAGAACGTTGCCCCGAATCTTTGGTCTCTGGCAAGCCAGAACCAAGTAAATTAACAAATCATCCAAGAGACAGCTAAAGGTTCAATAGCCGCGGATTATGTCTGCTCCCCATAAACCCCCTTACCGTACCTTTTCTGGAAACATCAATAGCTTATGCTTGCTCTCTCTGCTCCTTAGCATCTTCCTACCTCTGAGTCAGAGATGGAATTCAAAATGAAAGGCTGGTCTAAAATTTACTATGTTGCTGCCAAATCATGAAAAGTTGGAATGGCACTAATAATATCATGTAAAGTTGAATTCAAATCAGAAAGTATTAACAGAGATAAAGAAGGACAAAATATTATGCTAAAATGTTCTCTAAAAATGTGCATATCAATCTTAAATATATCTGCACATAATAATTCTGCAGCAAGATTCATCAGAAAAAGACTCACCATCTCACAATAGAGAAACTAACCAGACAAGGATTACCTTGCTTGTGTACAGTCCACCCTTCCCTATTAGTCTAAGAGCTTTACTGCCTCATCTAATTCTCTTTCTATGGAGGTAAAGGGACCCTAGCTGTCCCCCCAGAGTAAATGCAGTGATTGATTTCGGTGAAGCTGACTGGCTCATGTTTAAGGCAGCCTCTTCAAAGAACCCCAGCACACCACTAGCACTCTTTCCTCCTGTGACCTGAAGAAGAGTTAACTCAACGTTCTAGAGACTTCCTTGATGGATTCTTTCCACCTATCTTCACTTTGCTTTCCATATTGTTTCATTCTAGGCTACAGACTTTTCCTCATGTGATCAACAATGTGCCATACATATATGGATTTCTGGTTTGTGAGATTCTTTGGGAAACCAAGCTCTCTTCTTCAGCAAGACCTTTCTACTCTTTGCTCATGTTTATGTGTTTGTTTTTTAAATCAGAACAGCGAGGTGGCACAGGGGATAGAGTTCAGAGACTGGAGTCAAGGTGAGTCATCTGGCCTCAGACACTTACTAGATGTGTGACCCTGGGCAAGTCGCTTAACCCTTAACCCCATTTGCCTCAATTTTATCTTCTGTAAAATGAGCTGGAGAAGGAAATGGCAAACTAATACCTTTGCCAAGAAAAACCCAAAATGATGTAATGAAGATTGGGACATGTCTAAAACAAATGAACAACAACATTTCTTAATCTTTTTTTTTTGGTCCTATACCCTTTTGGCAGTACAGTGAGGCCTATGGACTCTTTCTCAGAATGATGTTTTTAAAGGCATGAAATAAAAATACATGGAATTAAATACATGGAATTAAAAAGAAACCAATTACATTGAAATGAAGTTATCTATTTTTTACCCTATTTAATGTTTTATTTTCCCCTAATTATATATAGAATCAATTTTTAACATTTTTTAAAATTTTGAGTTCCAAATTTTTTCTCTACCCTTCCTTCCTCCCTTACACTTTCCTGAGATGGCAAGCAATTTGATAAGAGGTTACACATGTGCAGTTACGCAAAACATTCATAATACTCATTTTGCAAAAGAAACAAAAAAGACAAAAAAGGAAGTTTAAAAAGTTTTAAGAGGCATGCTTCAATCTGCATTCAAACTCCATCTTCCTCTGGAGATAGAAAGCATTTTTTACCATGAATCTTTTGAAATTGTCTTGGATATTTGTATTGCTGAGAATAGGTAAGTCATTCACAATTTAACATCATACAATATGGCTATTATTATATATAGTGTTCTTCAGTTTGTGCTCATTTCACTTTGCATCAGTTCATGCAAGTCTTTTTAGGTTTTTCTGAGAGTATCTTGCTTCTTAGAACACAATAGTATGTCATCACAATCACATACCACAAGTTCAGTCACCCCTCAATTGATGGACATCCCCTCAATTTCCAATTCTTTGCTGCCACTAAGGGCTGCTATATTTTTGCATATATAGGTCCTTTTCCTTTTTGTTTCTTCAGTCTTTTGAATACAGACTCAGTAGTGGTATTTCTGAGCCAAAAGGTTTTATAGCCCTTTGGGCGTAGTTCCAAATTGCTCAATAGAATGGTTGAATCAGTTCACAACTCCAGTGTCTCAATTTTCCCACACCCTGCCCCTCTGCTATAATTGTCATTTTCCCCTTTCTGTCATATCAGCCAATCTGAGAAGTATTAGATTAGATTTGTTGTTTTAATTTGCATTTCTCTAATCAATCATGACAGAGCATTTTTTCATATGACTATAAATAACTGTGTCTGCCTGTTCATATCCTTTGACCATTTACAAATTAGGGTGATGGTTCTATTTTTGATAGATTTGACTTAGTTCTCTTGAGAAATAAGGCCTTTATTAGAAAAACTAGGTATAAAACTTTTTCATAGTTATGATTTCTAACTGTATTTCACTCCTTAATATTTATCCTTCTCTGTCTCTGTCTCTTTGGGTGTCTCTCTGTTTCTATCTTTCTGTGTCTCTGCCTCTTTGTTTCTCTCTCTCTCTCCTTCCCTCTCTCCCTCTCTCTTCCTTTCCCTCTCCCCTCTCCTTTCACCCTGTATATTCTCAAAAGTGTTTTGGTTCTGACCACCACCTCCCCCAATCCATCCTCCCTTCTATTGCCCCACTCCTTCATTTAACCACTTCCCCTCCTATTTTCCTTTAGGGTAAAACAGATTTCTATACCCAAATATGTTGCTCCCTCTTTAAGCCAATACCGATGTAAGTGAGGTTCACATGCTCTGTTTCACCTCTTCCATCTTTCTCTCCATTGTAAAAGTTTCTTTGTACCTCTTTTATGTGACATAATTCACCCCATTCCACCTCTCCTTTTCCCATTGTCTCAGTGCATTCCTCTTTCTCATTCCTTAACTTTATTTTTAGGTAATCAACCAATTCAACTCACATCCATGCCCTCTGTCTATGTATACTCCTTCTAACCGCCCCAATAATGAGAAAGTTCTTAGGAGTTATAAGTATCATCTTTCCATGTATGAATGTAAACTGATTAATCTTATTGAATCCCTTATGATTTCCCTTTCCTGTTTACTTTTTTTTATATTCCTCTTGAGTCTTATATTCTGCTCTGGTCTTTTCAGCAGGAATGCTTGAAAGTCATATTTTTCTGAATATCTATTTTTTCTAGTGAAGGATTATACTTTTATTCCTAGCTCCTTTGCCCTCTGCAATATCATATTCTAAGTCTGCCAACACTTTAATGTAGAAGTTGCTAAATCTTGTGTTATCCTGATTTTGATTCCACAATATTTAAATTGTTTCTTTCTGGTTGCTTGCAATATTTTCTCACTGTCTAATTTAGATATAATATTCCTGGGAGTTTTCATTTTGAGATCTTTCAGGAGGTGATTGGTGTATTCATTCAATTTCTATTTTACCTTATGGTTTTTGAATATCATGGCAATTTTCCTTGACAATTTCTTCAGCAGTGATGTCTAGGTTCTCTCTCTCTCTCTCTCTCTCTCTCTCTCTCTCTCTCTCTCTCTCTCTCTCCCCCCCCCCCACCTTCTTCCATCATGGTTTCAAGTAATACAATAATTCTTAACTTACCTTGCCTGGATCTGTTTTCCAGTTCAATTGATTTTCCAAAGAACTATTTCACATTTTCTTCTAGTTTTTTATTCTTTTGATTTTATTTTATTCCTTCTTGATGACTTGATGACTCATGGAGTAATTCCATGACCAGTTCTAATTTTTAAAGAATTACTTTTCTCAGTAAACTTTTGTGTCTCTTTTTCCATTTGTCCAATTCTACTTTTAAGGAGTTCTTTTCTTCACTGAATTTTAGTACAATTTTCTTTCCCATGTAGCCAATTCTGCTTTTTAAGGCATTCTTCTCTTCAGTGGATTTTTCTACTTCTTTTACCATTTGGTCTCTTCTGGTTTTAAAGTGTTATTTTCTTCAGTATTTTTTTCTTCCTTTACCAAGCTATTGACTCTTGTTTCATGATTTTTTTTTGCACTGTCATTTCTTTTCTCATTTTTTCTTTACCTTTCTTATGCAATTTATAAAATTCTTTTTGAGCTGTTCCAGGAATTCTTTTTTGGACCTGAAGCTAATTATTTATTGTTTTCTTTCAGACTTTGGAGGTAGTAGTTTTGACTTATCTTCTGAGTTTGTGTTTTGATCT
This sequence comes from Potorous gilbertii, assembly GCA_028658325.1. Taxonomy (NCBI): domain Eukaryota; kingdom Metazoa; phylum Chordata; class Mammalia; order Diprotodontia; family Potoroidae; genus Potorous; species Potorous gilbertii. Next base: position 9,934 of record JAQQSK010005993.1, read on the forward strand.
TCCATATCACAATAGTAGTTTTTCTGATCAGAATATTTTTGTCGTTGTTGTTTCCTCATTTTTTCCAGCCTATTTTTTGGTTTTTAACTTTATATTGAAGTTGGGCTCTGATCAAAGTGTGAAAGACTCATTGTCCTAAGCTTCTTATTATTTTTATGCAGATTTTTCAGAGTTATTTCTGGGGAATCTGTAATCTTTCAGTAGTGGAAGAGGGTGAGGAAGAAGAAGAAAGGAGGAAGAACGAAAAATAGAGTTAAATCAAGTGTTGGAACTTTTCAAAAAATCTTTTATCTCTTCTGGCTATTTTGTTCTGCATCATTATGCATAGATTATTTCCATATTTCACTGTATCCTTCATTTTAGCTTATTATAGAATCTTAATATGCCATTGTATTGATATTCTATAATTTATTAAGCTATTATTTCTTTTATATGAGTTTTTCCTCAGTTGTATTTTTGTTAATACACATAAGATATTCATTTTATTATTCATTTTATATGAATTTTTTCTCAGTTTTATTTTTGTTAATACATATAGGATATCTATGAATAGGCCATTTCCCCCTCTTTGATGAAGTTTTTAATGTGGAATTTATTTTTCCTCACTGAGTTAAAATGTACAACCAACCCGGTGTGGGCATGTGGTGAGGCTCAGATGAGATAATAGATGAAAAGAATCTTACAGATCCTAATCGTGACATAAATATCATGGTTATTCAATCACCAGGACTCTAAGCTGGTTATGAGTTCATTTCCTAAACCTCTTACTCCATTTCTGCTGAGTTCCAGTAAGGTTTATAAAGCAATACTAGAGTATATTAGTAAATGTTTAGCCACCTGTCTTCCCAGGAAAACAAAATGTATGCACACATTTTTAAGTTTAATCTGCATTATTAATGCTTTCTTAAGTGTAGACAATCAACAAAAGAGTAAATTAAGCCCTGATTTTTAGCAACATTTCTGTGGTGTAAATGTTCATATCAGCTCTCATGCCAGTTAAAGATGTCTCTAGCATACCACTGGATTCATGGATCCTGTTGTACAATAATACTATAATGTTGTATAAGATGTCTGCATCAGTCTGTTGTGCCACTAACTATATTAGAGAGCTTATCTTCTCACAATTCCACCAACATTGGATTTTATATGTGTAATATGCAAATAAAATGTGTGCATATATATTTGCATGATATGTATGTAATGTATATGTATATGAGTATATATATATATACATGTATATATATATATATTTATATAGGTATGCATATACAAACACATACACATATTCCATTCTAGTGGGAATGCCTTGATTTGAGTCATGATGTGGTAGGTAGGGCAAAGTGCACCGGATTTAGAATCAGAGGATATGTTCCAATTCTGCTTTTGCTATTTAGTATCTGGTGACCTTGGAAATGTTATAACTGCTCAGGACTACAGTTTTATCATCTATAAACTTAAGGGGCTATATGAGATGATCTCTAAGGTCCCTTAAAGCTCTAACTCTTATGACTTTTGTCACATGTACAACAATTAATAAACTTGAACATCTTTTTATGTGATTAGTGGCATTTCACTCTTCACAAAATGTGTTCATTGACCATTGGGTAGCATGCTTTATTAGAATTATAAATATGCATAGATTCAACATTTTGTCTATTTCCTCTTCTAAGATTGTGAGGTTTTATCCTGATGAATTTTGCTGTAGAATTATTATGTGCAAATATATTTGAGATTATATGCACTCATTTTGTATAGAACCTTTTAGCATAATATTATGTTCTTCTTTATCTCTGTTAATACTTTCCAGTTTGAATTCAACTTTGAAAGTTATCATTAGTGCCAGTCTGGCTTTTCATGATTTGGCAAAAGCATTGCAAATTTTAGACCAGTCTTTCATCTTGAATCTTTATAGATCATCTAAATTAAACATGTTTCCTAGGAGAAAGAAATTATCAGCTTTTTCCTTTTTAATCTATTTTGTAATTTTTTTGCATTTTATTGAGGAGCTTAGTGTATTTGCATGTGGTGTTATAATTGCTAAATTTGTCATTTCTCCAAAGATTCTTTCAGAATTGAATAATAACAGTATTTTATGTAGCTTTTTAACATCTTTAAAGTGTTTCATATGCATCATCCTACTTGATCCCCACAACGACCCTGAGAAGCAGATACAACTATCCTCATTTTACGCTATTGTCCCCATTTTCCAAAGGAAAACTGTGGCTCAGAAAGGTTAAGTGACTGCATCATGGTTGAACAACAGTGTCAAGGGTAGGATATGAACCCTAGTCTCTTTTGAGCGAAAGTCCACTACTCTTTCCATGACAGTGTGCTGCTTTCTTGTGTCATACTATATGTAGTCAAATGCTCTATCCCTTTTAATTTTCTTATCAATGTAAACCTAACAGAACCACTCAAAATAAAATACATTCATTTTATACTAATCAAGTTGTAGTTTGCTTTAGGAATAATCAGGTGATAGAGTGGGTGGAGTTCCAGACCTGGAGTCAAGAAGACTCACCTTCATGAGTTCAAATCTGGTGGCAGACACTTACTAACTGGGCGACCCTGGTCAAGTTGTTTAACCCTGTGTGCCTCAGTTTCCTCATCTGTAAAACGAGCTGGGGAAGCAAATGGCAAACCACTCAAGTATCATTGCCAAGAAAACCTCAAAAGGGGTCACAAAGACTCAGACACAATTGAAATGACTGAACAACAACAACCAGTTCCTTTGAATTGGATTTCCCTTCATCCAAAACAGGAATTTAATTTTGGAAGTGTCCTACCTTCATCTAGTTCAGCCTCTACCTGTTTCTCACCCTTACACCCCACTTTCCCTTTTGTTTCCATTTTTTTAAAGATATTTAAGAAATTTTTAAAGATTTAGTAAAAAAATCTCTGAGGTTTCTCATATTTGGTTAGCAATTGTTTTATTTTGGGTATTTCAAATATTTATTTAAATTTTTACAAAATAACAAGTCAATAGGATAGGAAACTTATCTATTGTTGATTGTTTTAAGACTTTACCAAAGTAGATACAACCTGATGTGGCATTTTTGGTGTCTTTACTTCTCACATATCCATCTCTTATGTTCATAAGCACTCCTCAGTTTTTCTGGGTAAATTTTTGTGGTCCCTGCTTAATTTTTTCAGTGGCATATTTCATATGATCTTCTCTTGTTCTTCTTGACAAATTTAATGTGAGGGCAATTAAAGTGAATTGAAAATCAATTTATTGGGGCAGCCTGGAGTTGAAGACTTCTTGAATTCATCTTCCTGAGTTCAAATCTGGTCTCAGATATTTGCTAGCTGTGTGACCCTGGCAAATCACTTAACCTTGTCTATCTCAGTTTCTTCATCTATAAAATGAGTTAAAAAAGGAAATGGCAAACCACTACAGTATTTTTGTTCAGAAAATTCCCCAAAGGGGGAACAACTAAAATTCTAAAATTTTTATTAAATAACAAAAAAGCAATTTAATGACTTTTTGGCTGCTTGTGGTAGTTTTCTTTCTCATTGTAATGCTGCAATTTAACTGATACATCTATTTGTGTTAAATTGTTAAATTTGTGTTAAATTAAATCTATTATCTATTGTATTAAATTAAATTCTTCCTTTTAGATATCCTGTGGAACATTTCTATTGGTAAGGCACTCTTGAGTCTCTCATGTGTCAACTGAACAAGGTGGTAGAACACCCTTGATGAAGGTAACTCTTTGGGAAGGTATACTGGCCCTGGTAGTCACCTTGCTCCTGCAAAATCAAATGTGAAGTCATATTGAATCTTAACTAGTCATGCTCCTTTGGAAATTGTCTTTACCAGGAAGGATGTTTGCCCGGCACACGACAGGTGTTTAACAGGTATTTATGCTTATTAATTCACATGACTTCCAAGTTAAGACAAGTAGAAAATGATTTCTATTTTAATTTCTGAAATAACATTTTAAGAGGGGACGTTTTCTTATGTATGCAAGTTCATAAATTCAAGCCAAAAGAAATCTTCAAAACAGGATAAATAACTAAAAATGTATTAAGTAGTAGTTTTCATATTATTTTGTTAACATATAGGTATTTCTGATCCTGAAATAGTACTCCCCACAAATGGGAAGGGGTTTGTATTTGCATTAATTAATGGAGTACCCCCCAAATAAACCCATTAATAGCATTTTTATTTACTGTATGCCAAGTGTTGTGCTAGATGTTACTCTCAAGGACTTACATAAAATAGGACTTATCTATTAATTGTATATATAATATAAAATTATATAAAAAGTAATTATATGCAAAATAAATATATATTAATTATATATAAAATATGCGTAATAAAAGTAGATATGAAATTATATATAAAATAGAAGAACCCCCTTGTGGTTCATAAACTGAGGAAACCAGCGATTTGGAGAGACCAAGGTTAGGGAGGAGAAAATTCAGAAATGGGAGACAATCAGTAAAAAGGCACATAGGTGGAAGGTAAAGAACCACACTTAGCCCTGTTTGCCTCGGTTTCCTCATTTGTAAAATGAACTGGACAAGGAAATAACAGAGGAAGACTGATCTGTTAGATGGTCATGTACCTGGAAGGGAGTAATGTGCAAATTTATGTATACATATACATCATATATACATATTCATATGTGTATATATGTGTATCTATGAAAGCAGGAACTAGCTGATATTGAGTAAAGGAACCTATAAAACAAGAGGGCCTATTAATC
>JAQQSK010005994.1:0-14648 GCA_028658325.1 Potorous gilbertii
TTTCCTGGTTTCCCATCCCCCCTCCCCCAGCCCACTCCAACTTCTAGCCCTCTTTTTCTCTTTAAATCACCTTTTTGGGTTCTTTCACATATATATCTTACTTCTATGTAAATTGATTCATCTGATAGAATATAAGCCCTCTGAAGTCAGGGGCTATTTGACTTTTATCCACAGAGTCCAACCGAGCAATTGCAACATAGTAGACCTTCCTATAGGCGATTCATCAGTATATGTGTACGTGCATATGTGTGTTCGTCCTTCGTTGCTGAAGAAGACCATGCCATTGGAGGACTTGCACTTGACTTTGTTTTGAGTGATGGAGGGCTGCACAGGTCACCAGCCTCACTTCTCTTCCAGAACCATCTGAATCCAGTGACCAGATATTCAACAGTATGACTGGAGATGACCCAGGATGAGGCAATTGGAGTTAAGTCACTTGCCCAAGGTCACACAGCTAGTGAGTGTCAAATGTCTGAGGTGAGATTTGAACTCAGGTCCTCCTGCCTCCTGCACTGGTGCTCTATCCACTGCACCACCTAGCTGCCCCATATGCATATGTACTTGTGTGATGACTAGACAATAAAGAAGACTCCTGTCTGGCTCTTTCAGGAAAACAACATAGCTCTAGAATCCTTATGAATAGTAAGTGGGAGAAGGAAGGAAAAAAAAATATAGCTGGGACAAACGAATAATACTGACATTTATACATGAGCTTAAGGCTTATAAAGCACCTTATATTCCTTATCTCATTTGATTCTCACAGTCACAACTTGAGGTACAAATAGTATTATTCCCCTATTTTATAAGAAGTTAAGTGACTTGTCCAAGGTCTATGCTACAATCAATCTGAACTGTGTCCTACACAGTGCTCCCATCATTTTGTATGGTCTATTTCCCAGTCTTGGAAGGATCTCCTTCCTTGTCAAATTCACTTCAAGGTTCATTTGAACTAATTGTTTTTTCAGAAGCTTTTCTTAATTCCCTCAGTTATTAGTTCCCCTAAACTCCCATCATTTTCTATTTTGTATATATCCTATATTTAGTTAATCCGTAGTAGGCATGTGCACTCCTTGAGAGGGGGAACTGTCTCACTAATACCCTGCCCTGTTCCTGACCCATACTATTCACTTAATAAATGTTTGTCAATAGATTGGTTGGGGATAAGCAATTGATAAATGGCCTAGCCGGGACCTGAACCCAGTCTCTTGATTCTCAGCTTGTTGGTGTTAATGCTTTTTACACAGAAGGTTCAGTAGGACTTCGACTATGTACAACTCTGTGACTTTGCTAGGAATACAAATGGAGACCAGAAGAGAGATCCCAAGATTAACCAAGTCAAGGGAATGCTATCTCTAATATGAATGGAAGCAGACTGGAATTCTGAGGAGAGTACATTTCTATCTTGGAGAGAGGCAGGCAGGGTCTAAGTCAGAAATAGGCTTTCCAGACAAAGTGATCTCTCCGAAGTGGGGCAAAGATGGTTTGTGTATCTACAGCCTAGCTGCATTTATAAAATTTTTCCACCTGTAATAAAGTAGCTTTAGTTACTATGGAAGACTGGCCTAAGAGGGTGCAGTTATTGGAAACATGCTAGGAGGAAAGCTGTAGGGCTGCGAGGTGGTGCAGTGGATAGACAGAGCACTGGCCTTGGAATCAGGAAGACCTGAGTTCAAATGTGACCTCAGACACGTAATACCTGTGTGATCCTAGACAAGTCACTTAACCCTGTTTGCCCCAGTTTCCTCATCTGTAAAATGAACTGGAGAAGGAAATGACAAACCACTCCAGTATCTTTGCCAAGAAAACCCCAAATAGGGTCACAAAGAGTGGAACACAGTTGAAACGACTGAACCACAAGAAGAGGGGTAAATGTTTTGATGGACATACTCATTTCACTACTAAAGCCTTTCTTTCTGCTTTAAGAGCTAGGCCATCAATAAAATTTAATCAACTGTAAAATTAGGATAGTAACAGTACCTACCCCACAGGGCTGTTTGAAGACCAAATGAGACGATATTTGGGAAGCATTGAGCATAGATGCATAATGTGTGCTACATAAATGCTAGATATGATTAGTATAACAAATACTTGACATTTCACATTCCAAGCTTGATGTAGAGGACATCTCAAAGATACAAGGAATACCTTCAACGTAATATTTTAGGACTAAAATGGACTTTAAAAAAATCTCAGTTCAATTTTTTAAATTTAATTTTTAAAATTAATTTCTTTTTGTAAAGATGGAGGTTTTAAAAAGTCTGCTATTTTGTGACTCTCCATTCTCAAGTCTCTTTCTCACAACTCAAAAGATTTCAATACTGTCCTAATTTCATTCATTCATTCATTAAACCAACATGTCTAAGTCCTTCACTCTTGGCAAGGCTCTTATACACCCCAACATAGATACAAAGATGAATAAGATGCAGATTCTGCCACCAAAGAAATGATGTTCTAGTACAAAATAGAAGAAATGATGACATACAGAAAACCCAACAAGGACTTAGCAGAGGTACATATTAACAAAACCAATGAGCCACCACAGTAGGAAGAAATCTCTTACCAGTTTGGGGATGGGGGGCGGGAAAACATGGAAATCAAGAAGAATTTCTTGGAGAAGGTGGTCTGAGCTAGGCTTGAAGAATAAGCAGGATTTTAGGTGGTATAGATGGGAGAGGGAAGATGGAGGAGAGTCTTCTAGACACCTGAGACATCACAGAAAAGCCAAAGATATGGTAAGTGGTGAGATGGAGAAGGATGGTGGCAACATGAAGGAGAGTGCTGTGGAGCAAGGCTGGTAAATGAAGCTGTTTAAAGACAGTTGTTCTGCTGGTTGTCTCTCCATTTTTCTAACTTTCCTCCTACATGAGGGAGGAGGTGGAAAGAAAAGCTGAAATTGCCTAATGCTTTTTTTAAATAAAAAGAAAAAAATCACAGGTAAGTAAATAGTGAGAGAGCACAAGAGGTTCCGATGCTCGATCAGTCTTTCAAATGCTGAGCTAATATTTGGTTCCTCCTTCATTTCCCAAAAGTCACTATTTTCTTTGTCCTGGTTTATTTGGCCAAGGTTTGAAAGCAAGATGTTTTGAAGCTGTGTTACCACTTAGAAACATCCATACCTCTACTGGATGAGGCCGCTTAGATTGAAGTGTGGCTAATGCTTTCTGCTATGTGAAAGAGAGACAGAGACAGACACACAGAGATAGACAGACAGACATGCATGGCTGCTTGGCTAACATTTCTTTTCAAGTGCTATATGACTACTTAGCATTACTTGGCCTTCCTCACTGGGCCTTCATGGCAAGCTGCCTGAACAACCACAATCCACTAGGTGGAGCCAGGCATCAGATTAATACCTCAGACCATTTGTTTTCCACATTAATTTGACCATAGAATATGGTGGGTCTTAAACAATTTTTGTGCCGAAATTTTGTTTTGTACTTACTTTCACATTTAATATGGTAAAGGGAAAACATCACTAGCAATGGAATGTTGCCATGGGACCCCACCCTCATTTCACTTAATGCAAGTTGGGGGAAATAGGAACTTCCCTCTAGCAAGGGTTAAACAGTATCCAAGGAGGAAAGTTCTTTCACACCTAACATAGGAGTTTTTATACAGAATTGCAGAGTAAGGAAGATTTTAGTCTCACATGTGGCCCTCTAGGTCCTCAAATGCAGCCCTTTGACTGAATCCAAACTTCACAACCTCTTAATATATGGATTTGTTCTATAAAACTTGGACTCGGTCAAAAGGCTGTACCCAGAGACCTGGAAGGTCGCATGTGGCCTGGAGGCCACAGGTTCCCCACTCCTAGAACATTCATTTTTCAGTTGAGTCTGACTCTTTGTGACCCTATTTGGGGTTTTCTTGGCAATGATACTGGAGCGATTTGCCCTTTCCTTCTCCAGTTCATTTTACAGATGAAGAAACTGAGACAAAATAGGGTTAAGTGACTTCCTCAGGGTCACACAACTAGTAAATGTCTGAGGTTGGACTGCAAGTCACAAAATTGAGTCTTTCTGATTCCCAGCCCAGTGCTCTAACTACTGCACCACTTAGCTGCCAAAACTTTTATTTTAAGGTAATTACAATTCACATAACTTGTGAGAATCATTTATTACTAAACCCTTGGAGCAGCAATGGCTTCATCTTCTAGTAGATCAAATCCAGGTATAAGGTAGTAGTCAAGATATATAAAGAAACAAAGACTGAAGAATTAAAATTGGAATAAATACTATCCAATTTCCAAGGGGATTGAAATATTCATACCTCAAGGGTCGGAATACTCACACCTTCTCACATCAGCAATACCTTTCTCTTCCCTCTCCCAACTTCTGTTATTTTGTGAGATTAGAAAAAGCCAGAGAAACTCTTTCTTTTTGTTTATGTTTCTGTACTCAGCACTTCGCACAATGCCTGGAATTTAGGGATAAAAACCCCAATGATGTCTGACTTCAGGTGAACTGATGTTGTCTTTGAAACTTCTCTGACTTAGACTATCTTAGAAAGAAAAGGTATGGTTTATTAGAAATAACCATGAGCTTGAACTTCAGAAGCCCTGGGACCAACTTCCAACTTGATCATTCATTTACTAGCCATGTTAGGTTGTTTGGTTCAACCTTCCCTTCTATAAAAGGCAGGACTGGAGAAGATGATCTCTAAGCCTCCTTTCCAGCCTTAGCATTCTCTAAATTGGTAAAATCTCTTCAGAGTTTGATCTGGAAAATGTAAATGAGGATAACATCTGAAGAAAAATGAAAAACACTGTCAAGTCTCCTTGGATTTCTTTATTATTGCATTATAAAACATCACAGTGCTTTTTACTTCAAGTGACTGTAATTAATTTCAGGCATTAAATATGAGACAATAATGTGGAGTTCAGAATTAATGCAAAAATGTTTTTCAGTCTTTGAGTAGAAACTTTACACACAAACTGATTTTATGCTGGCTGTTAACCGTATCACTGGGCATGAACTGGCTGCATTTATTTTTATATAGTCCATATAATTTTGATGAGATTTGTTAGATATATTCTGATTTTATTTGGTAGTATATTTTATCTCAGAAATCTGGGACTTTTGAAAGACTGTCTACACCAGAGTGTTTCTGTGTTCACAGTATTGTCTCTCCTACCTACTTAAAAGTCTCTTCCCAATCTGGGGCAATAGGGAGAGGCCTCCAGCAGAAGGTGAGACTTGAGTGGAACTTTGAAACCAAGGGGCATGAATGGGGGTGTGGGGGTGGGCAGAGTATTTGAGGCAAAAGGAACAAGTAGAACAAAGGCAAGAAGACCGGAATGCCACTGGTGAAGTCCAGCTGGAGGGCCAGTTTAACTGGATTGTGGAGTGTAGATGGTGCCAAACAGAAGAGGTGATATTTGATCCTGGAGGTAAAAAGGAACCACTGAAACTCATTTTGGGAGTGGTGAGGGAGATCAGATCTATGCCTCAGAAAAATCACTTTACCTGCTGAGTGGAAAATGGATAAGAGTGGGAGAAATGTGAGATAGGGTGACATATTTGAACTGTGTTATTTGCAGGTTTGTTATGAAGAAAATAACAGCAAACCATGATTTGCCTCTGTGACTGTCAAACGCAGGTGATAATTTTTTAGTAAACTGAAATACAGATAGTGAATTATAAAATGAAGGACCTTTATAAGGAACTTCTACAGTAGATATTTGCACAAAAAAGGCCTCTTCTCACTCCCTCCCCAACAAATTGCTACAGAATCCAACATCTCAAAATCACATAATAAAGAAAATACTATTAGCCATCGAAAACAATATAATTCAGTCCAACAAATACATATTGCTGTCTCCTATGTGCAAGGTTCTGTGCTAAAGATAGCATGAAAGAAAGGCATCATTTCGGCCCCAAATCTAAAGCATGTGGATATGTGTTCACAAATAAAAGCATGTCACTTCTCCAAATATATAATCAATATGATTAGAAACTTATGTTCCTTTTTAAAAACTTAAAACTTTGTTTAAAAAAGAAAATAAATTCCATTTCAGCTGATTTTCCTAACTTTTCACCCTTTTCAAAAAAATCTATTGGATCCTGGTAAGCCCACTGGGCAGAGACCAGGGCTAACGTGGGATTCTCTCCAATCCTCTGGTAGCAAATTTTGAATGTTTAGTAACAGTGGAAGAAAGTCTACAAGTTATTAAAATTGCTTTAGCCCTTCCCAAAGTAAGAGGACTCTCTTGTTTCTTTTTCCATAACTACTTCCTTAAGTGAGACATTTTATTAGGTGCTAGTTTCACAAGGCTTTAAAGTCAGTCTCTCTGTTTCATAAACACTTGAGCTTCAAGCAGCTTGAACAAAGCAAAGGGACTTTACAGGGAAACACACACGAAACCAAAAATCAAAGAGGTGTGGCCTCCTCCTGTAAAGAATCAGGCCCTAATTTTGGAATACAGATACTGCATTATTCTTAGGAGAAGCTAGGAAAGGGAGAGATGAACCTGTGTCCTCTTCAACTTTTAAAAGAAAGTGCAGCACCCAAAAAGGTTTTCTTTCTTTTCCCCCTTGCAAAACAGGTTTCTGTGTTGGAGTAAATGCAAATTGGAGGAAACACTTGGATCCAAGAGTCAGTCTAGTAAGGCAAGCTTCCTATCGTTGTGTAAACCTGAGCTAAAGGACCAACAGTAAGAAATAAAGTGCTTGTAATGGTCATTTGAGCCAGATGCTTATCTCTAGTTTTTTTTTCTTTTCTTTAAACAATCCAGGTCTCAGACTTTTTGAGTTGGAAACTCCCTATCCTGCTGTTGTGAAATTCAGACTTCCTTTAGACTTAAGCATTGGGAAATGGTAGAGAACTAGTTAGTATAATGTGATAAGAGAAGCCAGATATAGAATTACCTTTCCGTCCTCCCTTCCCGTTTTTATCCTGGTTCCGCCAGGCACAAGGAAAGAACAGAGCTCTAAGGTTCCAAAATTTGGCTTTCTTAATGATTTAATGTATGAGCAGAGCGAAACCATTGGCTTTCTGTACCCCCAATTTCCAGACCCTCCTTGGTTTCTAGTTACAAAAGAACGTATCATGGCAGGAAGATACACTCTGGTTACATCAAAAATTGACTGCAAGAGCACAGGAAAAGATACAGGAGTGTGTCAAGGACCAATTTCACCTAGTTCACATTTTTGTGGAAGGACTTTTAGCACAGCAGAAATCCATCCCTTATTCTCTCTAGTTCTCATTTCGCTATGTAGCCTATAGAAGGGAACAAGGACAGAGCAGAAATGGTCCTTTCTAAGTCTTCTTTCTCCCACCCTCCTTGTGGAAGAAGTCACAGAGAATAAAGCAAGGAGGGGGACCGTTATCATGGCAGGAGCAGTGATGCCAGCCTCTGGCTTCAGCTCTCGATCAGCCTCATCACAAGACAAGTCGGGTACTCACAAGGGATTGCTTGTGGAAAGTGGGGCATGAGGACACAGATACCCTCAGGATCTGCAGGCAGTTACCCACATCTAAAGCATCCTGCATCTTCTGGATGTCAGGAGCTGGAGTGGAAAAAAGCCCCAGACCATGAGTTAGGGCACTGGGATTTCTAGCCCCATCTTTGTTTAACCACTTCACCTAACTCTTGCTTTTCTCATTACTCAAAATGAGAAGGGTTGGGTGTTTGGACTAAAATATTGCTAAGGCTTATTCCCACTCTGACATTCTGTGCCTCATCATGGATGGATACAAGGCTTCCAGTACACGTGTCTTCAGATACAGCTTTCACAGGGGTTGACTCTAAGAATCTGTACAACTTCAAACCTAATACTATTCCTGATTCAGAAGAAGGGATAAAAAGGAAAATGCACACACAATCCCCAAAGTCCCTCCATCTGCACCACCTGGAAAGGCATAAAAAATAAACACTGCATTTTTAAGGCAGGAAACATTAACAGTGGCCAGTTCAAAATTTAATTTAAAGAGCCAATATCTGTCAGCTAATATCAGACGACAATGAACAGTGCAACTGCTGTAGAGCACAAGGGATCATGTTCCATAGACAATGCCTCCATTTTCATTGTACTCCCTCCATCTACCTTCCCCCAAAACTATGTTCTTGTGTATCATGGTCAAAAAAGAAGCCACGACTGCTATTTATTCAGCACTCAGTCAAACAAATAAAGTTTAGGTCTGGTGGCAACTAAGTAGAGTCTACTTAGTAGAGTCTACTAAAATCTACCCCTACAAAATCTAGCCTGGTTTCTCAAATTATAGTCCAAAACACGTCATTAATATCTGATGATTTATAGTAAGAGAGCCTTGAATTTGGTGCAAAGATCAACAAGGAAAAGTGAGAATAAAGTTATATTATATATATGGTCTGTGTGTGTATACATATATATGTAACATATATATAGTCTTTATATAAAATTATATTGTATATAGTCTCCAGTATATTTTATATATACACATATGTGTGTATAGGCATATGTGTACGTATACATATATGTATACGTACACACACACACACACACACACACACATATATATATATATAAATGTGTGTAGATGTATATATTCCAGGCAAAGCAAAAATGCACTAGCTCTGTAGTCAGAAGAACCAAATTTAAGTCCTGAGTCTGCAATTTTATACCTATGTAATTTGGTGGAAGTTGATTAACCTGCTAGGACCTTAGCATCCTCTTCTGTAAAATGAGGGAGTTGAACTAGATATCCTCCAAAGTCCATTTGAACTCTAAATCCTATGACCCTAATTTTATACCTATTTGACTAAAGTTCTGGTCTCCACAGTGCAGAGTGAGAATCTCAGGGGATGGTCAAGACAATCTACATGTGAGCATCTTTTAGGGCTGGTCGAGAAGAATGGATGGCTACAAAAGCTGTCTTAAACATGATCTCATCAACTCCCACAACAGGGCTGCACTGTGCTGACAGTGAAGTTGCCATAGAGGATGTCTCTATTAAGGGGTAAGGGTTAGAATGAGGATGGATAGATACAGTTCTAACTACTTAAAGCAGCCTAAGCCTGATCTATTTCCCTAGAGGAGTCAAACTGCTAGCCTATATTAAGCTCCTGCTTTGTGCCAGGCACTGTGTTAAAGTACTAGGTATACAAAGAAAGGTACAAGTTAGTCCTTGCTCTCAAGGAGCTCACAGTCTAATGGCAGAGACAACATGCAAACAACTATGTCCAAACAAGATATATGCAGAACAAACTGGAGATAATCAGTCAGGAGATAATCAGGTGTTAACATGAAGGGAGATCTGGAGTGGCATGTCCTGACTCCCCACTTCCCAGCATGTATCATGCCCACTGTACTAGCAATCATGAACATTCTGGTTCAAATACTGCCTCAGACACCTGATTTCTTTATGGCCGCAGAAAAGGCACTTAGACTCTGTCTTGGTTTCCTTATCTATAAAGTAAGAAGACTGGACTCTGCATCTTCTAGAATTTCTTCCACCTCTAACGCTATCCTATGGGTTACCTTGGTTCTCAGTATCTCCCTAAGTACAAGCATGTGGCCATGGAGAAAGAAACAGCTAACTAGTCAACAGCCAGAAGCATAGGAAGCATTACTTGCTTTTCAGCTCCAGTTGCTATCATCTGTGGGGATTCTACCCATCTCCATCCATCCTCCTCCTCATGTTGCTTCCTCCTCCCATGAACTATGTCACCCATGCTAGCTGGGACAATCCCATCTAGTGGCTGTAGTAGCAGAGGTGGTAGTGGGAAGAAAGTGCTTGGGAAGGAGGCCAGCTCAGTTCCACAGCTTTCAGACTAGAAACTCTATACAACTGAATGAAAATACTTATTGGAGTGGATTGGTCAAGCCCCATCCTCCTACAGCAGTGTGATTCAGAAAGGAAGAAATCTAGGTAGGAACAAATGATAGATAACAGATGCCTTAGGGATTAACCAATGACACAAAGTAAGGAAATGATCTTTTAAAAGCGTGAGTGTGAGTGTGTGTGTGTGTGTGTGTGTGTGTGTATACAGACATTATAAGAAAAACAATAGTAAGAACTGATGAATATTGGCGGATGAATTTGTCACAGATGTCCTCACAGAGAGGGATCCATCTTTCTCCAAAGCTGTATACAATAAATCAGCTTGGATTTCTCAGTGATGAACTTAGACTAAGACCTTTAATTCATTGTCTCACAAATGGTTAAACTTATATTGTCAAAACTAACAAAGTATATTTAATTATAAAAAAACTTTATGGGCTACTAATAAAGATTAAAATACTTTAAAATGCCACTCTTTATTTTTAATTTTTTACAGTTTATATATAAATATATAAGTATATTACATAAATATATAATTATATTTTAAAGTTGTACATTTTGTACATGTTTTATAACATAGATCTAAGACGTAAAATGTAACCCACCTACAACACACCCAAGTGCAGCCTAAGCCAAATTAAAATATAATTGAGAAATAACTACCAAAATAAATAAAAATATAATAAACCACATATAACATTAATATGTTATTAATTTAATATATTAGGTTATTAATTTAATGTAATATTAATATAGCATTGATAATAGTTAGTATGCTCCTACAAGGGATCCTTATGTATGGTGTTTCTATTTGAGTTTGATAACATATTAGTGTAGTAATATATTATCTAATTTATAAATAAATGTGAAAAAACAGCTAGAGAGGATGTGTGCTCAAAATGTTTTAAAAATTTGTTTTTACCCAACAAAAGTACACAATCAAAAATATATGGAAACACTGGGTCACTTAAAGATTCAAAAACTGTGACAAGAATATATCTGCACTGGTCCAAATTATCTATTCTTTTTCATACCCCTCGATATATAATTGTGCTGGGTTTGTTTATTATCTTCTCATTTTAAAATTAAAAAGTATTAGACAACTAATTTTTTTAAAAACAGAAAACATTTTAGACTCAGTAAAAAATATTTTTCTAACAAAGTAGTTAATATCTATTTAATCTCACTCAATATCACATTTCTAATCAATCAACAATTACTGACTCAGGCTGACAGTGGATGGATAGTATAACAGAAGGGAGGATATGTCATTAATTAACAAATGTGTGTTAATGTGCAGGCATTGTGCTAGGTGCTAGAGATCCAAATGCAAAGAATGAAGCAGTTCCTACTCACATGGAGTTTACATTCTAACAGGGGGATGCCAAGTTTGTACTCAAGTATATATAGAATCAAGAGAACATAAATCCACAGCTAGATGGGAACTTATAGTCTGCTTGGACTGTAATTCCCAGGAATCAAATCCCCTAGATGTACCTATCAGAAAGTCTTTCTTTAACACTTAATTATCACTGCATGTGGCTCTGTTAGGTGCTTTCTTAAGTGCAGGATGGAAACCTGCTCTCAAACAGTTGATTTTTTGAGACAGATGCAGGAGAGGACAAGTACAAAGTGTATAGAAAACAAACACAAAGTCCATATGTGAATGGACAGGAAGATATTGCCATTGGCAAAAGGCAAGTGCGTTTAAAGAGTGGGTAAGGGGATAAGAATTAATTAGGAAATATAACAGGGGGAATTTCACTTGCAGAGTGTAGACATGAGGCAGAACCTCACGAAGTCATCAGCTTCACTTTCTCCTCCAGTCATCCAAGTTGGTGGCAAGAGAGAGGTGGAGATGGGTCAGACAACAGAGGGAACAGACAGAGACCTTGAGTTAGGGATGCTAAAGACACAAATACCCTCTCTCTAAGAAGCTGCAAGCAAGCGGATAGAGACTCTAAGACATCATGCTTTGATATGACTTCAGAAGCAATAAGTACAAGGAAGTATAAGGTTTTCAACAAGAAATGCATAAGATAACAGTAATGAAAAGTTTCTCCTTAAAGCAGAATAAGGAAAATAAGAGACTGAATGGCAATAGAAGTATTGTTAGGACGGGACTGAATCAGTATCTAGATAACGTGGTTCAACCATTTTTCAGTCATGTCCAACTCTTTGTGACCCTTTTGGGATTTTCTTGGAAAAGTTTGCTCTTTCCTTCTCCATGCATATCTCTAAATCTTACTCTAAATAATATATCACCTTCTTATACAATACATAGAAGTGATAAATTAATTTATAATTCAGGTTTACATTAACAAAATATATTTTGAAAACAAAGTGTGATTGACCTGATCATGTCCTAATCTATGCTTTCAGACATTCACACCTAGGGAAACCCTCAGTAGAAAGATGACACAGCCATAACCCAAAACACCATCATTTATCTAAGAGAAACTCCCTGAGTCTATACAATGCTTCTCATACTAGTATGGAGTACAAGATTCTACCGTCAGATTTGTCCTTGAGATTTTTTATTATTGTGAGACAGGAGAGAAGTAATCTCTGCCTCAGGGACTCTCCTGTCAACAAGAATGTTAGGAGGTAGACATCACTTCCAAATCCCCACTCTTTTTTTTAATGGCTTTGTTTCTATAGGGTTCAGTTTTCTGACATATGAGGGGGTTGGCCTAAATGACCTTTAAGGTCTCTTTTAGCTCTAAATCTATTATTCCATGCTCCCTGCTAGTCTAAGGACTAGTTAAATATTAACCACAAAGCACTTTGATGCCTTTGAAAAAAAATACTCCATAAATAAGACAAAAAAATTGGTATATGCTTTGAAGTATATAAAAATCATTAAATTATTTCCTAAAGTCATAAAGAAAAACTGAGATAAACTGAAAGAAAACCACACTGCCCTATTTTTCTCAGTTTCCTACAAAATCAAATGATCTTGACTTCATCAATACTTTTAACTGATGATCCCACAAAGTCTTTCAGCAGACTATATTGTGCAAGACAGAGGGAAACTTCATAATGGAGACAATTTCTCCCTGAAGCAAGTCTGTGAGCTTTTAATTATATTTGCACTGAATATTAATGCCGTCTTTTCTGGGCTCCAACTTTTTACATATCTCCTGGAGTTTCTTCATTTGCAAAAGGGCAACTGCAGACTGTCTGTGATGATATCATCACGGGAAACCCTGCATATTGTTGAGAATTTAACTCTGCTGGAGTTCTTTTGACATAAACCAAAGCTTACATCGTTTGGAATGCTTCATTTTTTCCACCCTTTTTCAACAAGGAGGGAAAACTACTGGAACACCACAATGAATATTTGGGTCACAGCTTGCTTTAATGATGCATTTCTGAAATGACTGTTTTGATCCTGTATGCTTTTTTGTTTGTTTTCGCTTATTTCCTGCCCCAAGTCAATCACTTGTCAAGTCCTGTTGACTTTAACCTTTGTAACATCTTTCCCATATGTCCCCTCCTCTCCTCTGACATTGCCATTTCCTTGCTGCAGGCTCATCACCTCATACCTGGCAATAGCCTGCTGACTGGTTGTCTGCCACAAGGCTCTCCCCACTCAGCTGTCAAAATTATTTTCCTAAAGGGCAGTTCTCACCTTGTCACTCCCCTACTTAAGAAACTCTACTGGCTCCCTATCACTTCCAGAATCATATATAAAATCCTCTGTTTGGCATTCACAGTCTTTCATAAAATTCTTTTTCTACCCTTTGGATTTCTTACACCTTACAACCCTTCCCTGCCCTAAAATGTACTCCTGTGATCCAGTGAAATTGATGCCCTAGCCGTTTCTTGAACATCTCCCAATTCTGGGCATTTTAACTAGCTGTCTACCATGGTTGGAAAGCTCTCCTTCCTCATCTTTGCCTCCTGGATTACTTGACTTTCTTCAAGTTTCTGCTAAAATCCATACAGGATTGACTCCCCTTCTCTCTGCTGATCATTTTATCCTATACATAGCTTACATTTACACAATTGTTTGCATGCTTTCTCCCTCAATCGACCATGAGTTCATTGAGAGCAAGACCTGTTTTTTGCCTTTCTTTGCATCCCCAGGACTTAGCACAATGTCTAGTACACAGTAGGTGCTTTATAAATTTTACCAGCTGAATAACTGGGGACCAACTAGAGACATATGGAAATAGAGACACAGACTTCAGAAGGTAGACACGAAGAGGAAGATGTCCGCTCATCATGTCCCTAATCTCTAATTACCTCTTCAGAGATTTAAGAAAAATTCTTCTGGGTGAGAATAAGGTTTCTTGCTTAGTTGAGCAAGATTTTTGCTTCTTTTCATCTGAAGAGCTCATTTGTGTATCTTCCAGTGTATTCTAATAAGTATAACTTCTATGGTCTCTGAGTTTTTTGGATAAATGGGATTATTATTCACTACTTGTCATGGTCTTCTGTATAACTAGCATTTGGTGGGAAGGGTCAAGTTAGGGGACAAAATTTAGGACATCCTCTCCCCTTTAAAGAATAGTGACCAGGGAAGTTAGCTGCTTTTGAACGAAAGAAATCATGCAATAGACCAGTAATATTTGGAAGGACAAATAAATACAATTCTAGTCTAGTACGCTTCTCTCGCAAAGGAGAACAAAATAGCTAACCTCATCACCTTTTCTCCTGCTTCCCTCAGGAAGGACCCACAATTTCCCTTTGAAAGGGATTTCAGAGATATCTAGCCTTTCCTCCCCTCAAAAGAACTCTCTCCTTGCATGGCAATCCCATAAGGATACACACATCTTACATAAGTGGGCAGCACACAGCTTACAATTGACTGATATGTGACCTATGCAAAAGTACTTACTGACTGAAACAGGACTAGAATCCAAGTGTCCTGGCTCCCA
>JAQQSK010005995.1:0-14647 GCA_028658325.1 Potorous gilbertii
GAAAACTGCCTTGATATTCTAGAACCAGAGGGCAAAATAAATATTGAAAGAATCCACTTATCACCTCCTGAAGGAGATCCACAAAGAGAAACTCCTAGGAACACTGTGGCCAAATTCCAGAGTTCCCAAGTCAAGGAGAAAATATTGCAAGCAGCTAGAAAGAAACAATTCCAGTATTGTGAAAATACAATCAGGATAACACAAGATCTAGCAGCTTCTACATTAAGGGATTGAAGGGTGTGGAATAGGATATTCCAGAAATCAAAGGAACTAGGACCGAAACCAAGTATCATCTACCCAGCAAAAAAAAAATACTTCAGGGGAAAAAATGGTCTTTCAATGAAATAGGGAACTTTCAGGCATTTTTGATGAAAAGACCAGAGCCGAAAAGAAAATTTGACTTTCAAACGCATTTGATTTTCACAATATTACTACAAGGTTGGTGTTTTTTCTTTTTAACCCCCAGATTACAGTTGAGAAAACTGAAGGAAACATGTTAAGTCACTTTTCCAGGGTCACATAGCTAATAAATGTCTAAGGCTGGATTTGAACTCAGGTCTTCCTGTCTCTAGGAGTATCTCTTTATCCACCATATTTTTCACCAGACTACCAAAGGGGTTTATGGCACTGAAAAAGTTAGGAACCCCTGATCTAAAGGAATATTCCAATACAGGAAAAATATAGGTCAGTGATTATCTCTTAATTGCTGAATCTAGTGGCCTTTTCTCAGTTATCATCCTCTCTTTGACCTTTCTGCATCATTTCACACTTTTGCTCTCCCACTCTTGAATTTCCATACATGGTTCTCTACATACATTTTCTGACCATTCACCCCTTTGGTTCTTTGGCTGGTTCATGGTGCTCCTATTGTCCAGTAAGTGAAGATGTTTCCAAAGTCTCTGGTGGTACACTCTTCTTTGCTGATCTTACCTACTCCCCTGACTCCAAGAATCACCTCTATGCACATGGCTCCAAAGTCTCTATCACTAGCTCCAATCTCCCTCCTGAGTCCCAGCCCAGTGCGTGCTATTCCTCTCTACCAGAAAATCTTGCCAGCACGGCAAATTTATCATGTCTAAAAGTACAGTAAGTTCTAATGGCAACCATGTACAACTCAGAGCCAGAAAAGACATGAGTTTGAGTCCAGCCTCTGATACAAGATAAGTGTCACTTAACCCCTACCAGTCTAGATAGTCTCATATCTGAAATGGAGATAATACCTTAGTGGCTTCCTCACAGAATTGTAGGGGTCAAAGGAGATAACATATGCAAACCATTTCCTGAATGTTAAAGCACCATAGGTTAGCAATTGTTATTACTGCCCCAAACCTGCCCTTCCTCCCAATTTTCCTCTTTATATTATTGGATTTTTTTTTAAGCCACCATTATTTCTGCAGCTGTTTATGTGCATTCAGATGATCACCTGATTGGAGTAAAGGTCAAAACCAAATATACCACATTAGAAAAGTAGGATAAAGATGAAAATAAGACTCTATACAACATCCTTAGCTTCCCTTATTTAAACAAGTTGTTGATGCTGGAAAATGGGAAATGGATAAAAGTGAAGATAGTGATTCTAATTATCACCATTCCTTACAGGAATTGAACAGCTATACAACAGTTGTCACAGCAAGGACACCAGAAAAATCAAGAAACAAGAATCCAAAAACCACTTCAGGCGGCCAATACATAATCACCTTGGAAAGCTGAGAGACATGGCAGCCAAGGCCAATGCTGACCTAGAATACAAACTCGTTTTCAAGACATTATAGAGGAGCATGAAAGAAGAGTGATACATGAGTATATGACAGGTTTTTTTTTTAAGGTAAAGGAATCTGTAAGGAGATCCCAACTAAGTCAGCTTATCACAGGAGAATTTCTAGATGAAACTAGAATAAGGACAGTAAATAAAAATGAGATGGAAATTTTTACCTGCCTTTGTATAGCAATCCTTTCTCTTCATCAGTGACAGAGGGACCATCACATGTAGATTCTCCTGCTGTCGAGCACCTCTTGTGCTTCATGAAGAGCTAGAAATGGCATTTAAGAGCACGAAATCAGGAAAAGAAGCTGGACCTGAATAAATATCTTCAAAAGCAGCTAGATAGAGCGGTGGATAGAACATACAATCTGGAGTCAGAAAGATTTGATTTAAAATACATTCTCAGATACTTAGTAGCTACGTGACCTTACAAAAGCTTCATCTTTGGCTGCCTCAGTTTCCTCATCTGTCAAGCAGGAACAATAATAAAAAGCCACCTCTCAAAGTTATTGCGATGATAAAATAATATCTGTAAAGTATTTTGCAAATCTTAAAGTGCTATATGATAAATAGCTATTAGTATACTCAGAAGAAATCAGATTAAGGACATTCCAAAGAGACCCTTTGCTGATTGTGTCAATTATCAAGGCACTTACAGATTGATTTTTCAAGATATCTCAAAGGGGAAAATATATTCCCAAGCAGTTGAAAAGAGCACAAATGTTATTACTGAAATGTTAGCCAAGTTTCTGTAGAGACTGCCGTAATGGGAGGCAGGCTTCCTAGTTCCACTTCATATCAACTTGAGTAAAATCCCGAAATCTGAACCAGATTGAATAGTGATTTTTTAAAAAGTCCAATGAAAAACTCTAGTAAGTGACATATTCTGCACAAGAGGTAAACCGCATGACCACCAACATTAGTAAAGGGGGCCCTTCTAGCCAAAAGGACCAGAAACAGGACACGCAATAGAGTTGAGGGCTCCTCTATCTCTGCTCATTGAGGTCTCTATCTCTCCTGTCTGGAATAGACTCCCTCCTCCTCTCTAGACCTGTAGAAATCCTTCAGTTCTGTTAAGGTTCTGCTTGGGTGCTATCTCCTTCATAAAAAAACAAACAACTATAAGTGTCCTTTCCCTCCTCACATTGTTCTAGGACGCTTTATGTCTTTCCTTTTCTCCTATCTCACATTATCTTTTTTTATACTTATTTAAATGCAGACAGATTGCTTCTAGTAGAGTATAAGTTCCTTGAGGTTAAGAACTCTTTCAATTTTTGACTTTGTAGCCTGGCACCAAATTCATGGCCCTGCACAAAAGAGGAATTTAATAAATGGAGTTTTTTAAAATTTGATTTGAAAAAGAAAATAATTTTACATAAAGCTAATTATTAGTGGGTTTGGGAGTGGGTTCCTTTTTATTTCTTTTCTCCTTTTAGCATTTTCTAATTATTTAAGTGCGTGAAGATCCATTTCAATATTATAGTAATGGTAAAATTAGAAGTATTCATTTGTCTGCCCATTATATTAGAGTTCCGTGAAGATAAGGTTCTCCCATTGTGCAGAATTAATGTCTGCTCTGTTTCTTTTAATTTGGAGTCTGAAGACCTGGATATTTGGATATTTGGAGGGATTCTGAGTTCCCCCAAAGGGCCTTTGTAGAGCTCTTCTGGAGATCTCAGTGCACTAAAACAAGGGTGGGAAACCTGCAGACTAGAAGTTTTCCCCATGGGCATGGAATTAAATTAAATTAAATAACAACATCTGCAAGGTAAGAGTATTAAGTGACTAATCCAAAAAACTATAAGAAGAAAAGAAACTTGCCTTCCATGAGCTTACAGATGGGAAAGAGCAACTGACGTAAAACTAATATTTTTATTTTACATCTACATATCCGTGTCCATTGCCTTTCCGCCTTATCCTACCACCTTCTCACCTCTTCCAGATAAGCTCCTTGAGGGCATGCATACTTTCACTTTTGCCTGTGTATCCTTAGCTCCTAGTAGAGTGAGTGGCACATAGTGGATACCTAATGGGTTATTGAATTGGATTGAATTTAGGGAAATAAAATAGATATAGATGCATGGAGAAAGAGGCTAGATTTGGGGGACTTTCTTAAGTTGAATTCATATTTAACTTGGGTTTTCAAATAAATATAAATAGTTTTTAGAATCTAATGTTCAAAATACTGCTTTCTTTCCTTTTTAACTTCTTTAAAATAAGCAAAAATCTACCCTCTCTAGGTCTACTTATCCCAACTGAGAATGAAAGAAAAATAAAACATCTCTTATAAACATGTGTAGTGAGGAAAAACAAATTTCTCCATTGTCCCTGTCCAAAAGAAAAAAATGTAGGGAGAGAGACAAAAATTTCTCCCTCTGTACACTGTCTCACTCTTTTATCAGGAGGTGGGTAGCATATTTCATTATTAGCCTTCTGGAATTGTGGTTGGTCATTGTGCTGGTCAGAATTCCTAAGTCTTTCAAAGTTCTTTGTCTTTACAAGAGTGTAAATTGTCATTGTAGAAATTGTTCCCCTTGTTCTATTCACTTCATGCAATGGCACAATAGCATTCCATCACATTTATATACTTTAACTTATTTATCTATTAGAATCCCATTCTTTGCCACTGCAAAAAGAGCTATAAATATTTTGGTACCTCCTTGGTTTGTTTTGCCTAGTACTAATCCTTTCCTTAATTTGTCCCCACCTATTTTCCTTTCTCTTTCCTCTCCTTTTGCTATTTTTTCCAATTACGTGACATCTACTTCTGTGTCCAGTGTTGTTTGTGTGTTTCCTCCACTGCTTTGACAGTCCAGATGAGATGGTTCAAGCGTCACTGACTCTCTCCACTTTCCTCCTTGTTTTAAAGACTCCAACATATATTCCCTAATTACAGGAGATAATTTTCCCAACTTCCCTTTCCCTTGGTGTACTCTCTTCTCCTCTCTTTCCCTTATTCTTTAATGATAAGCAAGACATAGGAGAACCATTTCAGAGCCTTCTAATGAAACTCAGATGATGACAGGATTCTGAGGGAACATGTGCCACATCCCCATATTAGAATATAAGCACTTTATCTTTGTTTATTCCCATATGATCATTCTTATTTACCTTTTTATGTTCTTCTTAATACGTGTTCTTGAACTTCAAAGTTTCTATGTAGCTCTGGTATTTTCATCAGGAATGCTTAGAAGTCCTCTATTTGATTTAAGATCTATTCTGTTCCTTGTAGCGATAATACTAAGTTTATCTAGGTAATTCTTTTCTGTAAACCTATATTTTTGTTTTCTAGAATATCATATTCCAAGCTCTGCACTTCTGCCTAGTGGTGCCTGCTAAATCATGTGTGACCTTGACACTTGAAATCTCTTCTTTCTGGCTATTTGCAGAATGTTTTCTTTGACTTGGAAGCCCTATATTTTGGAGATAATGTTCCTGGGATTTTTCATTTTAGGGTTTCATTCAGAAAGTGATTGGTGGCTTCTTTTAATTTCTACTTTGTCCTCTTATTGTAAGAATCTGGGCAGTTTTCTCATAAGATTTCTTGAAATATGGTATCTAGTCCTTCTCCCCCCTCTTTTTGTGGCCATGGTTTTCAGGTCATCCAATTATTCATTTTTTCTTCTCTGTTTAAAAGGTCACTTGTTTTTGCTTATGAGATACTTTATATTTTCTTCTATTTTTCAGTCTTTCAAGCTTCTCTTCGGTCTGAGATTTCTGCCCTGGCAGAAACTAGTACTGAGATCATGTTCTGCTCCTTTCAGTCACACAACTGCTACTTACATCTGAATTTGCTCATTGGTAACTTTCTGCATCCTACACAAGGTCACAGTGCCCCTGGATAGGGTTAGCACCTTCTCTTGCCTTGGTTCACAGTCTCTCCCTCTCTTAGTGAGCTTTGCTGAGTGAGGCATGTCCCTGACCAGAACCTTGTTCCTCATATCCATTGACTTCTCTACCTTTCTCACTATGCTAACCTGGGCTAGAAAAGCCACTCACTAAGGCTTTTTCTTGTATTTCCCCATTAGACTTAAATCTGGTGGTTTTCTAGACCATTCTGGAGGCGTTTTGGTGGGGATCTTGCTGTGCTTTGCCATTTTTCCTCTGCCTCCAAAATACTGTTGAATTTCAGTTATACTTGTTTGGATATCTCCTGCCTGGAAACTACCCCTGGCTTTTAAGAAGCTAAATACCATATTGCTTTGAGAAAGTATATTTAAAATTCATCTTATCTCAACAGGGGAATTAAGTTTGATTTAGTAAAGGATTGGGCATTTCACAATTCTGAACTCAGAAAACATTATATCTCATAGTTTGATAAATGGCGTGGAAATGACACTTATCTCTGACCAGGAAGCAGATAGATAGCTTCTTGCCGGACAGATGTATATTTTTGCCCTGCTGTGGTTTCCTGTCTTTTCTCACTAACTGAACTCTTGCTTTCGTCTTTCCTGTGTCATGTAAACTCTAGGGACTCACACCTGACTGAGTTTAATTCATTTCGGTAACTCTTCATTTTCAAAGAGTTTGATTTCATTCTCAAGTCAATTGAAGTAGTATGTTTTACTTAAGCTTCCTACAAAGTATTGGAGGGTGGTTGATGCAATCAGTATGTGCCTGTGGCAACGGGAATAACCTGTTTTGTTTGCGATTCAGAGACATTGAACAGATGGAGATGTGCTTTCCATAATCAACTCTTTAAATAATAGATCAGAGAGGATGATTTCTTCTCTGGAAAGATGCTTATACCTGATATAAAACTGTGCTGGGCAGATAAAGCTACTGGATGTCGTAACTGCTTTGCAGAAACATAACTGAAAGTGTTTGGCACGTAAGAGGTGACTTTTAATACATGTTTATAATCTTTCCTCTGACAGTTCATTTTAGGAGACAGAGACTACATTGGGATTAATTGAGTTAGAAGTGAAGAGAATTTTGCAGAATTGCATTTTAACTTTAAAGCCCAGGGCGGGGGTCTGAAGGGGACTGAACTTACACAGTTCATCTTGTGAGGACCAGACCCTAGGGAAGGGATCAGTTTCTCTCTCTGATTCTGTTTCCACCCTGGAGTAACTCCAGGGAAATCTCTGAAACAAGCTTAGATAGGACTCATATCTCCAGCTGTGGATAGCAGAGTCCCAAGGTACTCAATGGATGGATATTAGTCAATCAGTTAGTCAATAAGCATTTATTTAGCACTTACTATGGGCCAAGCACTGTGCTTGGAAGGCTAGGAAAAAAAAGGCATGAATAATCCCTACTCTGAAGATGTTCTCATTCTAATAGGGGAGATAACACACAAGCAACTATATACATACAAGATATATACATGTTAAATGGAAGATAATCTCAGAGGGAAGGAAGTAGTATTAAAGAGAATCAGTTATGGGACAGTTATTTATTTCTTCCATCCCCAAAACTTCATAGGACACAGAGGACAAGCTGATATGAGTAAATACAGGAAACAAAAAATTCAGATAGTCAATTATACTCTCCTAGATGATAAAGACCCTTTATGGAACTGCCAAACAGATATTTCATATTCAACTCAAAACTGCTCTGCCCAAGCAGACCACAACTATTAGTTTAACTTAGTAGTTTAGCAAATCTCCTGTCCAGTCATGTCATAGGTCTTTCTGTTCTTCAGGGACGCAGGATGAATCCAGTGGTGGGCCTCTTTTTCTCTGAGAAGCTTGCTATAATGGGAATCTCTTCATTCTGGAGAGGGAACTGAGACTTGAATTCTACACTCAGGAACTCTGTATCTACAAGGTAGCCACCAAGTCTGAAAATAGCAACACTAATAACTGACCATTGCTTGTAGAGCGAAAACTGAAGGAGGCATTCAGAAACTCAAGATCCAGTCTCAGGCTCATATTGTCAAGTATTTCTCTTTCAGACCACCATTGCTCCACTTAAGGAATGGAAGGGGAAGGGGGAAGGGAAAATTCTTCCCCACACCATTGGATGTCCAAGGTAGAAAAAAAAAAGTCTCAAGGAAGAAAATGAGTCCTAAGGTCCATCTCCCTGACACTCAGTTGCTAGTCATCTTGGATGAGACCAGTCTCACTCAGGACCACTTAGGAGTTCCCTGTGTCATCTCAGCAAGGACTAATATTACATATGGCTAGATTTGGCAACACAGTGTAAAAAGTCAGGAAGACCTGAATTCAAATCTGACCTCAGATCCGTACTAGCTGTGTGACCCTTGACAAGTCACTTAACCCTGTTTGTCTTAGTTTCCTCATCTGGAAAATGAGCTCAAGAAGGAAATGGCAAACTGTTCCATTATCTTTGCTAAGAAAACCCCAAATGGGGTCACGAAGACTCAGACACAATTCACCAACAAGGACAACCAAAAGGTCTGTCCATTCAATGAGCATTGAAGAATATAGGCAACTTTATAACTTATAATCAGAAAAATACAGGCATTCCTCCAATTTAGGAAGAGGTTAAAGGAGGACGTGTTTGTGGCATCCCAAGGTGGACATCTGACTCCCTTTCCCCATAGAAACAATGTTGTACATTGTGGTTAAGTATAGTTGAAGTTTTCCTATTCATACCATACTGGAGGTATATTGTGGCTTTAAAAAAAAAACTTTTGTGGACTGGCCCAGAAACCTAACTACCATGTATGACATCGTTTCTATGGGAAAACATGTTCTGATTTTCCAGCAGCTGTCTGACTTTGGGTAATTTCTGGAATATAACTTGCTTGTAAATTAGGAACTACTTGTGTGTCAGCCTTTGTCACTGAATGCCAAATAATAAATGGGAGTGAATGACATTTACTATGCTGGTGGTGAGGAGCACAGGATAATTACTTCTGTAATGTCTGAACATTTTGTCATTGGGGAGAGCACGTTTCCCAGAGCACTGAAAACAGTGCTAGGAAGGGTGAGCTTACCACACTGAACTGAAAAAAGACTTGAGTGTTATGTGAGTAATTACCCTGAATAAGCAAGGCTAGTTCAGTATCTTTCCATAGTTTCCAATGTAAAGATCTCTCAAGCCAGACGTTCTTTTGCTTCTTCATCTAGGTTTGTGGTTATGTAACTGCTGTTTGGAGACAATTGCTGTCTCTCTCTGAGGCAGATTTCTCTGACCATGTATGGTAACCGGCTCTGAAAGCTGCTGGAGCAAAGTTAGCAGGTCAGATCCTTATTAGGAGTAAAGTTTAAATGTAAGCAGCTGCAAGTGCTGAGATTAAGGATCCCTTCTGTTTTATCAGAGTACATGATCCTGCTGACAAACCTGTCTGATAACTGTGCAGAACACCCAGAATTTGGTTTTAGCAAACCCCGCAGCACTGAGAGGAAGAAACATCTATATGACTTGCCTTTGTGGGGTTGATTTCAGAACTGGAAGCCAATTAGGTTCATACACAAGAGCATAGATTTAGATCTTAGGTGAGGTCTTAGAGGTCAGCTAGACCCACCCTCCCATTTTACAGATGAAGAAACTGAGGTCCAGAGGACAATGAGATGGCCTTGAGTCTATGACATAAAAGAATTTATAGAAGCAATTGAATGTGTTTAGCCCAGAGGAAAGACATCCGATTGGGAAGGGAGGGGGAGTAGAGTGAGAAATGATAGCTGTCTTCAAGTATTTTAAGGGTTATCCTATGGAAGAGAGATTAAACTTGGTCTTTTTGGCTCCAGAGGGTAGAACCAGGAGCAATTGCTAGGTGGCCATGGATAGAAATTACAAAGACACAATTAAGGCTTGAAGTCAGAAAAAAGCTTTCTAACAATGATAGCCTTTCTTGAAACATGGTGGGCCCCCAGGAGGTCTTCCAGTAGAAGCTGAAAAAGAAATATGTTATAGTGGTAATTTTTTTTGTGTATGGATGGACAAGATGACTTGTAACTCAAATTCTGTGATTCTAGGAATTGGCTAATTTTGATTTAACGATGTTATCAGTCTTCATCTATCTGTTAGTAAAGTAGATCACAATGCTGCAAGGAACCTTCGATGGCATCTAGTCCTGTGCTCTCACTTTTTTCAAATGAAGAAACTAAAGCCCAATGACAAATGAAGGGGCCTGCCTATGGTTACACAGGAAGCAAAGGGTAGAGCTAGAACTTAAGCCTAGTAGGTCTTAAAAAAAAAGTTTATTGATGTCTTTTGTTTTTTATAGCCCAGTCATTCTTGGTTATACCCTTCCTGCTCCCTATCGCCATTTCAGGAATTAAAACCTTACTTGTAATAAAGGAAAACAGTTAAGACAAAGAGATGCCAACACAATGGCTTGGTTTGGCAGTATGTACAGCACCGTGCCCTAGTACCCCCCCACCTCTCAGATTCACCCTCTGGAACTTTGAACTCCCATTCCAATTCTAATGTTTTATACCGATCTTCCTTCCGCAGGAATCTGTGATATATAACTTCATAAATTATATATGAGCAGTAGCTATGTCCATTTTCCTTTCATTTTTTAATCAAGGATGTTGCTTTAGTTTCTGGAGAAGAGCAAGTATTATTCATGCTGCAATATACAGATGTGAAAATATTTTCTTGCTGATGCGTCATGTGGATTTCTATTTAGTTTGTCACCTGTACTTTTACTCTCTGTTTATTATCATTTTCTCTTTCAAATGTTTGTCCAACGAGAATTGGGGGATTAGGGCTGACTCGAAGTGAAATTGTGATGCTTGTCCTCTCCCTTCTCCTCTCTATTTCACCATGCCAGTTTGGATTAATCCTCTAGCATCTTTTCTCTCATCAAAACCATTTCTGGGAAGTTTTTATGTTATGGTTGGGTTAAATATCTTATATATCAAAGGAATATTTGTCTTAAGTCAGTGAGGCAAAGTCCAAGTCAAAGGAGTGAATTACCAGTAGTAAAAGTCAGGCATGAACAAAGTCAGGAGATTTTTGGTTGGCAGTAATTTTAATATTTGAAAAAGGCTGACCTGGCACCCCTGAAATCATGCCACAGGCCTCCAAGTTTTAGCCTTAAGACCAACCATAAAAATGAGCAAAAAGATTGTTCTAGTCACATTTGGATAGATATCCAACAAGCATTTATTAAGTACCTACTATATGCCATACACTCTGCTAAGAACTTTGCAAATATTATCCTCATAACCCTGGGAGGTAGGTGCTATTTTACAGTTGAGGAAACTGAGACAGACAGAGCTCAAGTGACGTGCCCAGGGTCACGCAACTAGGAAGTGTTGAAGACTGGTTTTGAACTCAGCTCTTCTCTGATTCCAGGCGCACCACTCTATTCGCTGCACCACTATATTGTTTTTGTTGTTTGTTCATTCAGTCATGTCCAACTCTTTGTGACCATGGACCATAGCACACCAAGCCCTTCCATCCTCCACTATCTCTCAAAGTCTGTCCAGGTTCATGTTTGTTACGTCCATGACACTATTCATCTGTCTATCCATCTCATCCTCTGCCATCACCTTCTCCTTTTACCTTCAGTCTTTCCCAGCGAGCCCTGTCTTCTCAGTATGTGGCCAAAGTGTTCAAGCTTCAGCTTCACTATTTGTCCTTCCAAAGAATATTCTGAATTAATTTCTTTAAGTATTGCTTGATTTGATCTCCTTTCCATCCAAGAGAATTTCAAAAGTCTTCTCCAGCACCACAATTTGAAAGCATCTATGGCATTCAGCTTTCCTTATGCTCACAGACATATATTTTTACTGGAAAAAGCATAGCTTTGACTATACAGATCTTTGTTGATAAGGTGGTGTCACTGCTTTTTAGTATGCTGGTAAGATTTGCTACAGCTTTCTTTCCAAGAAGCAAGCATCTTTTAATTTCCAATTGCCATTTGCAATGATCTTTGAGCCCAAGAATATAAAATCTGACACTGTTTCTGTTTCTTCTCAACCTATTTGCCAGGAAGTGAAGGAATCAGTTGCTAACATCTTGTTTTGTTATTTTTTTAATATTAAGCTTCAAGCCAACTTTTACACTCTCCTCTTTCATCCTCATCAAGAGGCTTCTTAATTCCTCTTCATTTTCTGCCATCAGAGTGGTATCATCTACATATCTGAGATTATTGATATTTCTCCCAGCAACCTTATTTCCAACTTTTCATTCATGGCATTTTGCATCATGTACTCTGTATATAAGTTAAATAAATAAGGTGACAATATATAGCCTTGTCTTATTCATTTTCTAATCTTAAACCAATCAGTAGTTCCGTGTTCGATTCTAACCATTGTTTCTTGGCCATCATACAGACTCCTCAAGAGACAAGTAAGATGATCTGGTATTCCCATCTGTTTGAAGACTTGCCACATTTTGCTGTGATCCCCGCAATCAAAGGCTTAGTCAATGAAGCAGAAGTAGATGTTTTTTCTGGAACTTCCTTGCTTTCTCCATTTAATGTTGGCAATTTGGTCTCTAGTTCTTCTGCCTCTTCAAAAACCAGCCTACACTTCTGGTAATTCTCAGTTCACATATTGCTGAAGCCTATCTTGCAGAATCTTAAGTATAACTTTGCTAGTATGTAAAACGGATATAATTGTTTGGTAATTTGGACATTTGGTAATTTGACTTGCTTAGGGTCACCTAGCTAGTAATTGTCTGAGGTCAGATTTGAACTCAAGAAGAGTCTTCCTGACTCCAGACTTGGTACTCTGTGCACTAAGGCACCACCTAGGTGCCTCTAAACAAAAAATTCTCTCTGCCATATACCTAGTAAGTGGCCACCCCAGCTCTCCTTAAAGATATCTAGTAATGGGGAATGCACTACTTTCCAAACAGTACATTCCAATCTCACATAGCTATAACTGTGAGAAAAATTGTCTTTACCTCAAATTTGTGATATTCCCAATATTTCTAGATCTGCCCTCTAGAACTAAGCAGAAGAAGTTCTGACTCTTCATCCATGTGACAGCCCTTTATGTAGTAAAAGACATCTATTACATTTCTCTCAAATCTTTTATTCGGGCTAAATGTCATCAGTTCCTTCAACAAACAGCAAGATGACTGGCAATGACCCAGGTTGCAGGGGATGACCTTGGTGTCTTTGATGTCTGACCAATCTCCATAGCTCCTACCTCAGCTGCCTTCTTGGCCTTTGGAACAAATTGTTCTCATCCTTCCATTCTGCTGGAGGAAGTCTTCACAATCTTTCCTCTAACTCATCAACAGGTCTGAGGTTTGTCAATCACCCTCAACCTGTTTTAGCCCATCTCTGGAGGTTTTCCCAGGGTGTGTCTGCTATGGGTCCTGCAGCTTCTTGGAGCCATAGGTGAGAGTTGGGTGAAGGTGGATACCAAAGGTGCGTGAGCGTCCCTGAAAAGGACTCAGTAAGCCCTCACACCAGAAGTGTTAGTTCATCTGAATACCCCATACACCCTTTCTATCTATATCTATATCTGTATCCTTATCTAGGGAGAGAGTCAGAGAGAGAGAGGATCTTTTTTAGATAGAGATATATTTTTTTTTAATCAATGGCTTGGATGAAAGTATATGTAGTATATGGTGTATGTATATATGTATACATATATACCCACAGAGAGAACTTGAAGACATTATATATATGCATATATATACATACACATATAGGATACTTGTATGTCTTCATCCAGGTAATTGATTAAATTGAATAATTTTAGGGATAAAGTAAACTTTTTAAAGGTCAGTCGCCTAATTCTCAGACAATAGCTTGGTTATCGATCCTCATACAAATATAAATACAACATAAATGGAAATCTGGCATTCAAAGTTTTAGTTTCGTCAATGAGAGAAATTTTGACATTCATCGATGTCAGAGTTTTCTTCCTGGCCCAGATGGTTCTTGTTCCCCTCACTGTCTTGGTTCTCTCTAGGAGATTTTTTTTAGGAGGGTTAGGAAATCCCCATCAGCAGGCTTTCTTTAATGCTGATGTGTGTGTATACAAACATACATGCATATATACATGTATATACACATGCTATATATACATATACATACACACATTACATTCATATGTATTTTTATATATGTTCCTCTCTCTATCCAATATTACTGCTCAGTCCCTACAGTCACAGAAGGTTGCTTTGTTGTTCTGGTGTTTCTGTGGCTTATAAATTTAGTTCAGTAGATATTTACTAAGCACCTGCAACGTATGGCCTGGGCACTAGAGATACAAGAACCAAAACCCCAAACAGCTGCCCATTTCAAGGAACTTACATTCTACTGGAGCTGCTAGAGAGTTCAATGGTTAGAGATGGCTGCTTCAGGAACTAGCTGTGTGCCCCTGGGCAAGTCCCTTAACCGCTTTCATTTTGAATTTCTCTATCTGTAAAAAAACAACCCCAAGGGTTGTGGTAAGGAGCAAATGGAATTAACATATTTAAAGCAGCCTTAAAGTTATACAAATATGAATATTAACTATTATTATTCTACTAGAAGCTAAATAACAAGTACACAGACAAGTAAATTTTTAAAAAATACTCAAAACCTACCAATGGATCTGTAATCTCATGGGGATACATGTTTCTGCCAACAATTTAATTCAAAACCCATCTGGACAGCTAAGTGACACAGTGGATAGAGAACTGGGCCTGGAGTCAGGAAGACCTCAGTTCATATCTAGCCTCAGGCACTCAGTATTTGTGTGACCCTGGGCAAAGTCACTAAGCTTCTGTTTGCCTCAGTTTCCTCAAATGTTAAATGAGTATGATAATAGCACCTACCTCCCAGGGTTGTTTGGAATATCAAACATCAAAATCAAATATTTTTAAAGTGCTTCACACAGTTCCTGGCATATAGTAGATACATTAAAATGCTTCCTTCCTTCCTTCCTTGTCATGTGCCTCGTTCATTTTTTTTTCTGCAAGCTCACTACAAGTTGTCTGTTCACTGTTGCTCTCTCCTGATTTCGTATTGATTATCTCTTGCTCTCATCACCCAGCCAGCCCCTAGTTTTCTGA
>JAQQSK010005996.1:0-14647 GCA_028658325.1 Potorous gilbertii
ATGACATGACTTGCACTTGTTGAGTGAGCGAGGGCTCACTTCTCCTCCAGTCTTCTAAATGCAGTGACCAGATAGTAAATGGTTTGTTATGTATCCAGGCCAAGGTTTGCTTTCCTTCTTCTCCCATAAGCTTCCCTTATCCCAGGTCAGTGTATTGTTCTTTTTAGCAGGTGTCCACCAGCAGGTCAATCGATCTAGGTGGTATATTATAAAACACTCCCCTGTTTCTCATAGGTCATTGGACAGCATCATGCTCCTGACTCGGTGTCCCTAGTTTAGGTTCAGCAACTGAAATCCTGGCAAGTTACAACAATATGAAGATAACTAAAATTTGCCATCCTATCCTAATCCCCAAGATTAGAAAACAAGCATCCTCTCTACTGGAATTCCATGGTCAAGAATCCCTTCGGCTAGGTTTCATACAATTAGTGATCCCTTTCTCACTCTATTGAAGTTAAGAAAAAAACTAATACTCTAATGAAAAAGATTGTGGTGCTCAGTCTTCAGAACTCTGCGAGTAGGAAGAGGTTAAGTCAAAACACCAGTGGGAAAAATAAAAAATATTGCCCTAAACTTGTAACCAATATTCGTGAACATTTGATGATTTTGTATTTTACAGACTTGTTTGGCTTTTAAAATCATTCAGCCAAGTAATATTAAAGTGAAAGTTTGCTGGCTCTGGAAATGTCCTTGTGTTTCCGGGAGTGCTGCCAGTCCTAAGCACTAGTTATTCTCTCATACACTATTTCTCACTTATAAGGCACATTTCTTTCCATCGCTCCCACCCACCAAGACTATTGGTCCAATTAGGCTGGCCATCATCCTTTTCCAAGATGCAAGATTACAAGCATCTCCATGACCTTTGTCCAATGGAAAAATGTGATTTCTTGTTTTTCACAGGCCTTTCACCCAAGATCATGAAAATGTATTGGGGCATCCAGTTCCCAGCCTTCTTTTCCTGCTTGATGGAGGCTAGCAGCAACAAATGTTATTTTTTAAAACATCCAATAAATGTCTAGCCTTTTATAGCTCATGATAGCCTATTAGACACACTCTTTCCCAAATGGGTCATTGACTTTAGGGAGCATTTTGGACATCAGAGTGGAAAAGGGCTTTACCATTGCAGAGAAGTAGGAAGAGAAACACGCGGTGCTTTAAGGTTTACAAAGTTCTTTGCTATTATTATTCTATAAAGAAAGCACTTTTCCCATCAGTCCAGAGACATCATTGTCTCACCATTTTGTGGATTCAAGAAATTTAGACCCTGAGGATTTCCCAAATCCATTGCAGAATCCCCAAACAAAGAGAGCTAACAAGGTAAACTGAATTCCTACCGAACTGCTTATCTTGTTGCCCTATCATTGAAATAAGATGGAATTCTCTTGTCTGAGAAAGGTACAAGGATTCTGCTACTTGGAAAGAAATTAAAGGAGTTATAGAACAACAGAGCTGGACCTTAGAAATCATTTAATTTAATCAAACCATCATTTCACTAGATGGAAAGGCTGAGACTTAGGGAGAAGAAGTGCTTTATTTAGAAAAGTGAGAAGCAAAACCAACGCTAGAAGCCGGGCAGCCTGGCCCTTAAATCAGAGATCTTTCTACTACACTGCCAGTGGCTAGAAAGACCCATAGGTATATATGACAACTATGTAGATATGTAGCAAGACATCAGGATGAGAGGGTTAAATTTGGAGCAGGATTCACACCAACGAGTTGTTTGGCTTTGGATAAATCACTTCATCTCCCTGAGGTCATTTCCTCATCTGTAAAATGGGGAGATGTGGATTACTCTCTCCTAGGGTTGCTAGTAGAATGAACAGAAAGAGATTGAACAATTTTATCATGGCGCCTAAATGTGAGCTATTGTTTTTACTTTCTATTTTTTCTCTCTTCCTCCTCCCCAAATATGCTACTGATAAGAAGATCTCTGAACCTAAGGTGGAACTCATAACCCTCAGGGTCTTGTGTTCCATTGACCGATTTAGGTGGGCAATCTGAGCACCTATGACCTTCTAGTGATCCTCTGTGGCTGAAGATCCTAGAACACCACAGTCATGATTGAGGAACCATAATTTGGGGTCAAAATGAGAGATAATTATGGTGGGTATAAGTAGGTTATAGGAAATACCAACAAATAACTTCATGTAATAAAAGAGACAGTGTGGTATAGCGGCTAGAGGGATGGTCTGGGAATCAGGAAGTGGGTTTAAGTCCCACTTTCAACCATTTTGGTTGTGTGACCTTGAGGGCATCACTTAACTTTTGGTACTTTAGGCAATTCTCTGAGGGACTCTAAGTGGCAGAGAAAGTGTGATTGAATAGGCAGAGAAAATTTCTCCCCTGGAGCTATCTGTACTGATGAAAGCACAACTCCAGAGGAGGGAGGGGAAAGGCAAGGGAAAAGATATCAGAGAAATGCATGATGGACTGGAAAAGAAGGGATAACAAAGGAACAGCCTGGGTATCAATGGTACCCAAATAATCTCAAGAGACCCAGAGGAAGGCCTACAGTACATTGGACAGACTTCATATAAAGCCATAGATGGATTTCTATTTGCAGCATTGGAGGGAATATGTACATTGATGAGATCACAGATTCATAGAAGTATCAAAGCATACAATTGACTGAGCTGGCCCTAGACAAAACTTTCAAGCATGGGGAATTTGTATGGTAATCCCTTGTCCCCCCATCATTCTATGAACTTAAAGATAGTCTGTACTTTCAGCTCCTTCCCACTCAAGAATCCATTGCTTTTCATAATAGATTCCTACTGGCTCAAAATATACTTTCCCATGGTACCTCATCAAGAGCTGCTCACTATTTCCCCTGCAACACACTTCTCTGTTTCTCCCTGTATCTTTCTATCTCTTTGTCTCTGTTTCTGCCCCTCTCTCTGTCTTTCTCTGTCCCCTATACACACACACACTTACTCATCCATCCCTTTTCCAAAATCCTAATGATGCTTCAGGGCCCAGAAAAAATAGCGCTTCCTCCAGAAAGCCTTCCTTGATTCTCCACCCCTCCTCCCAATTTGCTAGTTGATTTAACAAACACTTATTTTGCTTCCATTACCTAAGACCCCATGCTATGCTAGTGATTGCTCTCTCCCCTAATTCTCATTACTTTCTGCTCATATCACATTTATAATATTTATCATACCCTACCTTGTCTTATGTTTAATTTTCTTAAATTCTCTGCTAAACTATAAGACATGAAGAGCCATGTCTTAGGCAGAGGGAGCTGAGTGCCTGGCATTGAAACTATGTTCTCCTTGGCCTCCCCAAAACACTAAGACTCATTCCTGCCAAGGCCTGGAAGTCCGTTTCCACTTATGACACCAGCGATAACTCTATATATTTGTGAAAATATGTGGCCATGTCCAGAAATAATAGCCAAAGGGGAAGTTGGCTAGGAAGAGGTTGTCCTCATATGTCAAAATTCTTTCTCCATAATCGAAATCACACAGCAAAAACGTGATTTGTCTCTGGAGAACTGATCCTTTCACTCAGAAGGAGGGCCCCTGAGGGAGTCAGGAATAATTTCCAAGCTATTTGACTGTCAGGGGTCACAAAAGTGTTTTCTCAAAAAAACAGGGGGAGCTCTTTCCCAAGGATTTCATGGGTCTAGTCTCACACTGCCTTCTGCATTTAATATTGAGATTTCAACGAACTGCACTATCTAGCCCTTGTATAACTCTACCTGAATATTCTATTTAGCTATTTACATGGGGAAACAGTGTGGTTTAATGACTAGAAGGCCAACCTAGCAGTGAGTAAGGCCAGAGTTCAAGTCCCTTCTCCGACAATAATAGCTGTACGAGCAACTATAAATTGCTCAGGACCACAGACAAGTCTTCAGTCACAGAGGGGTTGCCGATCGGCAGCTGAGGCAGCGTGGGGCAGGGCAGAATGAGTTTCCACTCTCAATGTTTCCTCCATGTATAAAGTCAACCACTCTTGATAACAACAACAATCCATGAACAGTTGCATTTAGCCAACCTGTCAGTCATTAACTTCTATTATCAAGTGAGATAATACATGTAAAATGCTTTGCTAGCCATAAGGTACCGTATAAATGATAGCTGCCATTGTTTTATTAATATCAGCAATATAGTAAACATTACGTATGCGCAGAGTGCTACAGAAGCCACTCTGGCTGAGACTCTCTCAGTAGTGGAGAGGCACATTAATGGAGGAGAAAGATGAGGGTGGCTTAGAATGGTCTCTGCCATTCACCAGCTCAAGAGATTTCGGGCAAAGCCTATTAACCTCTGTAAGCCCCAGATGGCAGCCAGGTAGTGCAGTGGATAGAGCATTTTCCTGAGTTCAAATCTGGTCTCAGATGCTTGCTAGCTGTGTGACCCTGGGCAAGTCACTTAGCCCTGTTTGCCTCAGTTTCCTCATCTGAAAAATGAAATAGAGAAGAAAATGGCAAACCACTCCAGTATCTTGGCCGAGAAAACCCAGATGGGGACATGAAGTGTTAGACATGACTAAACAACAAGTAACAGCCCTCCACTGGTCTCACTGCTACCATTCCCTCCTGGGTAGTCCAGGAGTTGGCAACCACATCCTTCAGGGGTTCCCTAAATCATATGGACACTTAGTCAGGCACAATGAGACCCTTAGCTGCTGAGAGTTCTTCCACAGACACCCGTACCCTATGCTTCCAAAGCAAATATCCCTGAGTCCCACACTTGGAGCATCTGTTTCACATTTTGAGGGAGAGTCCCACACACCAGTGTGTTGTCAGTCTGAGCCAGCCCCACTGAAGGGGGCCAGGGAGGGGAGGAGAGGGAGTGAAGGAGACAACAACCCAAAAACATCTCCCTAAAAAACAAAAACTACCGCCTCATTTCCCTGATGCTTTGGCCAGAGTTATTGGTCACAGCTGAGCCAGCTAAGTAAGTGCTGGTCATTCTCATGTTGTCTCTGAAATAGAAACTACACCCATCTCTCACAGTCTCTCAACCAAAAGTCCTAACAAGAAGATGGCAGAAACTGTGTTTATTTTAAGGAAAACCCATCCGTGCCGTGTCGCTTAGGGCTGAAGATGTCAAGACTCACAGTCCTTGATATTCTGAGGAAATGGGGCAGCAGGAAGTGGCATATTAGGTGTGTATATGAGGTAGGGAGAGTCGAGGTAGGGGAATGAAGGAGAAATAGAAGAATCATTTTTTAGGATTCTCTTGGGTGGCTCTGAGCCACAGAAATTGTAAGCAAGGGAAGCCCAGTTGCTCTGTGGTCTTTTTGTAATTGTCCTTCGCAGAGTGTGATACCATAGGGGACTGCAGAATGCCTTTCAGACTTTTTTTTTGCTTAGGCGGGCCTCTGTTGTGTTAAGGTTCATTAATCTGCCTGCCACTGGGCCTCTGTGAAAAGAGGAAATTGTTTCACACTTGCTGAAAGACAAGGCTTATAAGAGTTCAGAGGAGGGAGAGAAAAGGCAGATTAGAAGGCAACTCTAGCCATGGATAGATGAGTTCGGGGCCACACTATGTCACCCCGGGAGCTGCAGGGCCAATCTTGTCCCCAGGACAACTTTGGAAAACATGCTTCTACGCCATTAATTAAGTCAACCATGGAGGTGGTGGCACTTGGTCTAGGCTGAGAACTTGGGGCTGAAACAATCACAGCCTGTTTCCTGACAGAGAGGACAAATGGAGGAAGTGGGGGTAGGGGAGGAGGTGGGGTGCACATTACCATAAAGCAAGGTGTTTAAAGGGAAAAGGAAATATGAAGTGTCAACTGCCACGATGAATTTTTTAAAAAGGCTTTTTTAAAGTAAGAAAAAATACCCAAAAGTCAAAGGATCAAGGTTGGAACCTTTTGATGTCAGTTACAGTCATTACTCAATCTTATCAACTATGTATTCGATAGCGTTCACATAGAACCTGTCCTGGGCCGAGCCGCCGCTCTAGTGTTGTTCTTTTAGGTTTAATAGTCAAAGGACTATTGTTTGGGTAGATAAAGTGATGGAGGTTTTCTCTAACTGAAGGAAAGTATTGGAATATGGGCTCATCTTCTACAGACTTGCTGAGAGCATCTTCAGGACAGCTCCCATGTCAGACAGAAGATGAAGATGTTCTTTTTCCCACACGGTTCTGATTTCTTCTGCTATTTCTCTATATTTTCAAAGTCTTCTCATTTCTACTTAGTTTGGAGGTGACGTAATGCGTAAAGCGTCAGATCTGCAGGTGGAAAGAAAGCGGTTCAAATATAGCCTCAGATACCTACTAGCTCTGTGACCCTGGGTCCATCACTTTAATCTCTGTTTGCCTCAGTTTCCTCATCTGTAAAATGAGGATAACACTTACCTTCCAGGAGTATTGTGAAAATCAAATGAAATAATAATTATGCATCATATAGCACAGTGCCTACACAAAGCACTATATAAAAGTTAATTAGTATCATCATCCTGTGACAACATCTATTAAAAGCATTTTTGTAAATTTTTGGTTTTTGCTAATACTGTTCAGAAATCCAGTTATCGTCGCATGAGAAATTATGATTCTTATCTAATTATGACTTGAAAATGAGGATTATATAATAACGGTACTATAAAAAAAATTAAAGATGTTCCTGACTGCCGGTAACTTAGAATGATGAAATATCAGAGCCAGAAAAGATCTTAGAAATCATCAAGTAGAAACTCCTTTCTTTTTAAAGATGAAGCCATGGAGAGCCGCAGAGTGTTCAATGAATCCCCTAAGATCACACAGCTAGCTAGTAGGCAGGAGAGCAACAGGTCTAGTGGCTTCAAGCACTCTATCCACTATAATTACTGTGACCCTGGGGACGTTTTCTTGGCTTCTCTGGTCTCAAGTTTCCTCATCTGTGAAATGGATATTAAACTCATAGGGTGTAATTCATAGGATTTTTCTAAAAGAAAAACTGACATTTTGTATGAGGAGGCTCTCTGAAATGTAAAAAACATATAAATATATGAAGTTTTATTAATGACAATACTGCTACAATTAGTATTGTTACCTTTGCCTATAATTTCACAAAAAGTCGGTACAAATTTCGAGAGAAGGGTTTTGTCAGAGTCTGTTTCATCAGGAAACATATAATACATCATATAATACACCAGTTATCATAGATCTTGATAGAATGATTTCAGGAACAAATTCCTTTGAGATTGTCAGAGGTCAGGGTGATGGAATTTTTATAGCAAAGAGGATACACATGAGTCATGAAGATGCCTGTCTAAGGAGTAAATATCCATCTTTGATGATGACAGACCCTTCTCGAAGGAAGAGGTCCATACAGATTCAGAGGGAGCCACAAAGTGAAGAAATAAACTGAGCTAAGTTCCCACCACAGTAAGGCTGGCATCAGGATGTGAGCTTTCCTTCTTCTGCTTCTCTTTCTATGTCTTCATTGCCTTTTCATTTTCCTCCAACTCTTGCTCTTCCTCTTCCTTCCTCTTTTTGCTACCATGAAAGAAAAGTTGGTTGAGTCAAAGAAAAAGAATCTCCCTGCTTCTGAACTTGTATCCTGGTTAAAGTCCATATCCCAGATTTGTAGTCTTAACCATATATTTTTCTTTTCTTTGTGATTACTTATCTTCCCTACTCACCCATGAGCTCCTTGAGGGGAGAGACCACCAGGTATTCTCCTTCTGTATCCCCACAATAATCTTGCATGCTGCAGAACAAACAGATGGATACAATGGACCTAAACTCAATGGGATATTACTGAGATCATAATTACATTGAAGTATCCAAGTATGGATGGTCCATGGTCAAGGAATTCTTGTTCAGGTACAGATGGGACTAGAGGGTCAATAATATCTCTTCTAACTATGAACTTCTACTTCTTTGAATGTATACAGCCTCAATTATGGAAGAGAAGTGGGATATCACCATGGTGCTCAACTGGTTTTGATGACTAAAATCATCTTTGGTCCTTCAAAAAGTACAGATAGAAGTCCCCACACTGGGCTAATCTGTAATTTGTGACAACTCCAAAGGGGATGACAGATGCTCAGACCTGCTTAATAAATCCATTCTTCATAAATAGTGCAGACATCTAATGTAAATAAGATGGAAAAGGAGAAATGGTTTAAAAATTCATGGATCCAGTTATCTTCAAGCAGCCTAAAGCATTTTAGAAACGACAGTTTCTGCAATAAGTTGATGTGCTAATTATGATACATTTTTACCTATTCATTAAAGCAGGTCTCCCAAGACCCTACTTTAATGCCTTTAATATCATTGCCTTTACTAAGTTGTCTAATTCAGTTTGAATCAATAAGTGTACTTGAAATAATTAGGAATGTACTGTTACATGTATTCTATTGCCTCAACTATTCACTAGTTGATTATTACACTTTTATGTCATTTTTTATAGGCATACTATTGTAAAACTCTCTCATGGAGGTTAGCATTTAGCTATGTAGACAAACCAATTAATCTATTTGAGCCTCAGTTTCCTCATCTGTAAAATCAGGATACTACTACTATTGTTAACCTACCTCATAGGTTTATTGTGAGGATAATGTGAAAGTGCTTAGCAACTCAAAAAAGCTTTAGAGTTAATAAAAGAAGCTTTTATTATTATTTTATATTATTATATTTTATTTTGTTATTATTTTATTTATTGCTGTTCTAGGTTGGTAAGCTTCTAAATAAATGAGAGAGTTCATGTTTACTTTTGATCTTCCTGTGGTGTTGGGGAGCACACCATACCCATTAAACTCCTCAACTTTTTCTCCACCTGTAAGCCTACACTTTGGCTCACTGGTACTTCCTTCTGGTTTCCAGCCACCCTCCCTTGTCTTTGTTTATGAGGTTTCCCCCAAACTCCAGGTCACCTTTCTGGGAAAGAAGAAGAGCACATTTTCTTTACTCCATCTTTCCCACCCTCCCCCTTGCTGCCAAACACACAGACACACCCTGATAGCAAGTGTGTCAGTTTCTTAGGTATTTAAAGGTGATTTACTATGGAGCAATATAGGTGAACATACAAAAGAGAAGAAAGTTAAATACAATAAAAATATGAAAACATTAAATAGTTCATAGTTTATGTAGGTTCTTAAGCTTTAATAATAATAGTTGACCCCCCAAAAGTCTTTGCGCATTTTAAGCAATTAAAACTTAAAATTATTAAAACTATCAGAATTTAAAACCCAAGGAAAACTTTTGGGGACACTCTGGACATTGTTGTAAGGTTTACAAAGACATCTACATAATGTTATTCTGGTTGATCCTCATTGTTCTTTGATGTAGATAATTTAGGTATTGCTATCCACACTGTACAGATGAGGAAGTTAATGTTGCAACAAGCTAAATATTAGTTAA
The DNA here is from genome assembly GCA_028658325.1 of Potorous gilbertii. Classification (NCBI taxonomy): domain Eukaryota; kingdom Metazoa; phylum Chordata; class Mammalia; order Diprotodontia; family Potoroidae; genus Potorous; species Potorous gilbertii. The sequence goes on from JAQQSK010005996.1 coordinate 9,309, forward strand.
GAAAAAAATTCAATTCAACAAGCATTAAATTCTTACTATGTGCAATTACATCCCTCAGAGAGGGAAACAATTTACCCCAAATCATAAGTGGTTTGTAAGTGGATGAGAAAGGTGTTAGTCCAAGTTCAGTTTTCTTTCCATGACCCTACACTTCCTTGTTCTCTTCCAGCAGATGACACAGAGACTATGACCAAATACTTAACCCAATTTTACAATAAGGTACTGTAAACACCCCATAAAATAAAGAAAAAAAATTAGACTTCTGGTCTGGAACAAAAGGAGGACCAAAATATTTTACTCAGATTTTCCAGGTCATGCCAGCGCCATACCACTAAAACCCCCCACCCCCCCCACCCCCCAGCCCAAGATGGGGAAAGGATAACTGTAGATGCTAAACAGTGTTGTTTCTACATTTTTAAAGGACTGCAAAGATGGTCAAATACCCTCCAAAGTCACCTCCAGGGTCCTCTATATCCAGGATTTAGAGGACAAAGCCTCAGTTGCCTTGTCCTCATTGCTGTTTTGTGGGAGTAATTAATGATGTTAGCCACTATGAAGGGACAGGCACAAGTCATCAAGTAAACAACCTTTGTTACACGATTGTAACCTTGTTTTATGGCTAGCCAGCCAAACTACCTCTTCCACTGGCTCCCAGAGACCACCACTCTGAACTTCTGCTTTCTCATCTGTAAAAATAGGGAACATAACACATGGACTGCTTAACTAACTCACAGGGATGTCTGGAGGAAAGCATTTTGTAAATTGTAAATTGATATTTAATATATATATATATATATATATATATATATACACACAAATGTATATACATGTTTATATATGCATGTGTATGTATATGTGTGTGACTAAATATATATAGATATATATACATATATATAGATAGAGATATATATACATATATACATATATATAGATATAGATATATGTTGTAGGTGAAGAGCAGGCTTTGAAGCCAGGAAGACCTGGTTTCAAGTATTCCCTGACAAATAATGTCTGCATGACTATAGGCACATTACTCAGTGCTCCAAACAATTCTCTAAACTATGAGCTGCAGAGAAAGTTCTATCTTGAATTGGTAAAGTGAGCTTCCTCACCTGGGAGCTCCCTAGACCAATGAAATCACAAGGCCAATCCCTCTCCTCATTCCTACTACTAACTACTATTATTGCCTATAGGTTAAATGACTTGACCAAAATCACACATCCAATGTGTGTCAGAGGTGGAATTTGAACTCAGGTCTTCCTAACTCTAGACCAAGTCTTTAGAGTTACAAAGAAGGAGTCTTCTTCAGTAAGGAAGGTGAAGGAATAAGCACTTATAAGACACCTACTACATATACACACTGTGCTAAGCACTTTACAAATGTTATCTCCTTTAATCCTCACAACAACCCTGAGAAGCAGGTGCTGTTATCCTCATTTTACAGATGAGGAAACTGAGGTAAACAGATAGTAAGTGACTTGACTAGGGTTACAAAGTCAGTTAAGTGTCTGAGGTGGGATTTGAACTCAGTCTTCCTGATTGCTGTCCTGTGCTCTGTCTATTATGCCACTTGCTGCCTCTCTGGTAGGGAAAATTTCCTTCAGGGAGCTGCTGACATGGACAAAATCACAGATTCTAGAGTTGCTCATTATTCTGTCACTACCTAGACACTGGCAACCTTTGGCATGTGGCACAAAAGGTGCTATTTAAGATTACTTTTGGCAGTATCAGTACTTGGAGTTGGAAGGACAAGCCAACTGTGTCACCCATATCCCTTCAACCATCTGTTCCTAATCCAGGGTGCTTGAATTTCCCCTCGTCTCCAACCCCTACTTTCAAGATAGTAGATAAAAGCAATCTTGGCCGGTCACTTTAGAAAGATGCCAATTCCTAGTTATACAAATGTCTAGTCTCTCTAGCTCAGCTCCTTTCTCCTGAGTAAGTTTCCTAGAGGAGACACCCCTTATCTAAACATGCCGATCATCTGTCTCTTCTTCCAGCCCGATTCACAGGGTTTAGCTCATCTTTCAACAAGGTAGTGTTGTTTTGTTTCTCCTTCTCCAAGGTACAAGAAAGAACATGAGGTGCCCAGATGTAGCTGTGGGCTTAGGTTACATAGAGAAGCAGCTAGTGCATGTGGTTCCTTGCTCATCTCCAGATTTTTTCTCCGTTCAGTTCCAGAATTTGATGATTGCAACAGGCCAGATGATCATAGACATGCCCCATCATTATGCCTTTTCACCCTGACTCACCATAGATCCAACCAGGATGGAATATTTAATTTCCTCATCACCAAGGGGCCCCTGGACCCTGAGATACTTGACTGATTGGGAAATGAGCATCAGGTACTTTGTTTCTTTGCAATATGCCATGATTAATTCATCTCTAGCTCATGCCCTGTTATATAAGCTGCAGTGGTATTCATTCCTATGGGAAAGAAAGAGAAAGAAAAAAAGGAAGAGGAAAGAAGGAAAGAGAGAAGGAAGGAAAGAAATAGGGAAGGAAAGGAGGAAAAAGAGGAGGAAGGAAGGAAGAAAAGGAATGAGGGAGGGAGAGAAGAAAAAAGGGAGAGAAGGAGAGAAAGGAAGGAAGGAAGGAAGAAACAGAGAGAGGGTGACAAGAATAATTCCTGCTATTTTTCCTTTCCCATGATCCCTCCTGGCTCCACTGAAATGGTTCCTTCCCCTCTAAAGCTCACCAAATACCCTACAAATATTCGTGGTCTAATGTAAAGAAATCAGTCTATCCAGATTTCAAGGTTCTAGGAAGCAATATTGATATTTGTTTAAAAGAGTAAGATGCCCATAAAACATGTCTAAATGCTAAATTGGAAAATAAATAACAAAAAATAAACAAACCCACAAAAGTTCCATTTTCAAATGAGCCAGCAACTCATATACAGTTAAAAAAAAATAACGGTCCCCTTGCACAGACATGTCTTTCAGGAACTTGGATTTGGGATCCCGCAGGGACAGGCCCTGGACCTGGACCTATGATTGCAGGGATGTTCTGGAAAGTAGTTAGCCAGATGGAGGGGGGAAGGAAGGCATCCATGACACACTTTGAACTTTAATCTTCATTATTAACTTTTTCTCCATCACTTTCTCAAGTCTAGACAATCAAACAAACAGTAAATCAAGTCCTAGTTGGTAAGTGTTTGCTGATTTAAATTACTTTGCCTGGGATCATGTCAGCAGGAGGCAGGACTAGATCCCAAGTGTTCCTGGCACCAAGGCCAGCTCTATGCTACACAAAGTTTGCCTCTGAACATTTAGCAGAACATCTTATTAGCAGTAGAGATAACAATGATTGAGCTCCTAGCCTCAGGGAAGCAGCGGACTTTCCCAAATTCTATCGCATTTCTTTTCATTTAACCTCACATAGTTCAATATGGTGGGCAGTAATCGCACTAAGAATTGCTGTGATTCACATTTATAAAACATTATGAAGTGCTTTCAGATATATCATCTTCAAGCATCAAACCAACCTTGCATGGTGGGCAAAGAAGGATGGAAGGAGGGAAAAGGGAACACACATTTATATAAGGCCCGCAGTGTGCCAGAAATTGTGTTAAGCACTTTCCAAATATTATCTCACTTGAGAAAGTCCCTACTGGGCAACTTACAAAGACAAAGTGACAGTGCAAGACTAGCTAGTAAGTGATGGTGCCAGGACTTGAACCCAGGTTTGCTGCCTCCTTTGACTCTACCTTGATGGTTGTTGTCCCCAGATGAAGACAAGGAAGGACAGAAAAGCTGTGACCTGCTCAGCGAGACACAGCTCATGACTAACAGAGCAGTTAGAATCCAGGTTTCTTGCCTTTCAGTCCTGGGCTTTTCCTACTAGTCCACTTTACCAGGTAATTTGAGACAAAGCAAATCCCTTTCCTCTCTGGGGTCAGCTATATCCCCATCTTACAGATGAATAAACTGAGACAGAAAGGTCAACCACTGTCTGATATAATTCACATAAATCTTTAGCCAAGACAGAAATAGAAACAAATTCCTAAGCCAGACATGGCACATTTGCTCTACTGTCTATAGGGCACAGGATGACTTTCCATCTGCATGCCTGTTTGGAATGTGGCTCCCATCAAGAAGGAGTAAGAATAGCACATTCTTTCTGTTCCACTGTCTCTGGGAAGAGAATAACATAAATGTACAGGCTATTTACTTTCAAATATTGTGAACTTTGTTTCAGAAATTTTGCAAAAATCTCCCCTTTCCGTTCAGATTTCAAAAATCTTTTTCTCTTTGGCTCAGCAGGGAAATTAATTTGGTGGTTATTCCCACCCCCCTCCATTCCTCTCCCTTCATTTTTCCTTTCCAATGGATATTAAAATATTACCCTACAGATTAGGAAAACAGAAAGGGAAACAGTACTGTATTGTTACCTGCTTGCTACAGGGAAGATCATATCAAGGATATAGGCTATATAGACTCTATGCCTCTTCAGAGATATAGGAAAAAAATAAACAAAAAATTACACTACCAGTGTTGAAAGGAATGAGATCAGTTGTGGTTGTTCATCCTTCATTTTCCAAGAGGACTGATGATATCACAGGGTGATGTCTTGACTCACCCAGAATTTGAATTTAAGTGAGGCAGAATTGTTCAAAGTTGTCAGACTCACTCTCTTCCAGTCATTGAAGTCCAAAGGCAAAACAGGGGGAGGAGCCAAGATGGTAGACTAGAAAGACTCACCTATGCTAGGTCTGAACCCACAGCCCATGGATTTCCTCTAAAAAGAACGTCCCACAAATTCTGGAACAGTGGAAGCCACGCAGCAACATAGCGAAGGAGATTTCTGTTCCAGAGAGCCCTGAAAAACTGATCCCAAAGGTCCATCGCACCCCGGAAGGGAGTGGAGCACTGCCCCGCCCCGGCCGCGAGGCACTGAGAGGAGCGAGCAGATCCAAGCAGGCTTCAGGTTCAGGGACGAAATCTCCAGCGGCCAGGAAGGTCCCTCCACCCACAGACGCACAGGTCAGTGAGAAAGATGGGCTGAGAGGGGAGCGGGGTGTCTCCGGGACTCAGACCCCCTTGGGAGGCAGCAGTGGCCAGAGGCACCCAGAGCAGGCAGGAGCTCAGCAGCAGCTCCATTACAAAAGGTCTCTGCATAAACCCCCTGAGGGAACTGAGCCTGGGAGGTGGCCCTGCCCCCACCTGAGAACCTGATTTAATCTTACCCTGAATAGCAGCCAGGCCTGCCACCAAAGCCCTGAGGCTGGGGAGCAGCATTTGAATCTCAGACCCCAAGTAGTAGCTGGGTGGACCTAGGCCAGGGGTGGAGACGACTCTCAGAAGTCTAGTAACTGGCTGGGAAAATGCCCAGAAAAG